>CM070873.1:146165440-146466332 GCA_036365515.1 Torymus aiolomorphi
ATGCACATAGATTAATGGAATATATGCAATTTGCCGGCAAGTTTCGGTTATGATCCCCAACTCGAGTACACTTTGAGTGCATACGAATGTTCTTGTGATTCCGGAACATCCGTTATAAAAACTATTTAAAATATGTTATTTTGTCAGCGTATAAATTAAAGAAGTAATTAAAGAATAAACTTATTCACAGATTTTAAATCGTACATTTTTTCAAAAATGATAATGAAATGAAGTTTCAATAACAGCTTTTCAACACATTAGCCCCAGGGTTATTTTTTTTACGCGAATGGATTCTACTTTTTGCTTTATAATTATTAATAGAAAAACAAATTTTAATGTATTTATAGAATTTTAATTGAATAGGAATTTTTAATAACACTGACAACGATCATGAAAATGTTTAATATCTTTATTTTAATCTTTGTGACATTTTTTTTCAATAATTATAACGGTCTTTCGATTTACGAAAAATCTTGAAGCGAACATACTGGCGACATCTCTGAGCAACGATCATAAGCTTGTTATGTCAACAGTCAAACTAGCCTCTTCTCTCTGACACGTCGACAAATTGCGCGTTTCATTTCATTTAACTGCCGAACGTTTAAAGTCTCATCCACATTCGATTTGGTTTGCAGCGCAAAAATTATGATTTTGTACATTTAATTAACTCTAACGCATTTAACGAATTAATATCAGAAACGACTATTCCGAGTTATTTTCGTCTATTCTTTCCGAATTCGTAGAAATAAAGTTAAAAAAAAAATTATTTCCGTGAAAAAAATTTTGTAACTTTGTTAATACTTATTCTGGCCTAGAATAGATTAGACCAATCGATAGAGGGGCTTAACGTAAAATGCCGCCTACCCGGTGTCGATATTTCAATTCAATCATTTATTACAATGCTTGAAAAGTGGTGCGTCGGTAAATTGTCACTCGGTACTATGGGGGGTACCCTCCTACTCGCTCCGCTCGTCAACCCCCATTTAACAGTGATGAATGGGAAGAAAGAAGATTGGTTGATGAAACGAACAGTTTTCCACGTCACCTTGGGGGTACTGTTCATGAACGCGTTGGATTGTTATTTTAAATGGCATCCTTCGCCAGTAGCCCTACATTACCACTGTTGCCTAAAATTTTATAATTATTAAATATATTTTTATATGATTTACATTATATTTGATTTTTATTTGAAATTATGATTTTGTACATTTAATTAACTCTAACGCATTTAACGAATTAATATCAGAAACGACTATTCCGAGTTATTTTCGTCTATTCTTTCCGAATTCGTAGAAATAAAGTTAAAAAAAAATTATTTCCGTGAAAAAAATTTTGTAACTTTGTTAATACTTATTCTGGCCTAGAATAGATTAGACCAATCGATAGAGGGGCTTAACGTAAAATGCCGCCTACCCGGTGTCGATATTTCAATTCAATCATTTATTACAATGCTTGAAAAGTGGTGCGTCGGTAAATTGTCACTCGGTACTATGGGGGGTACCCTCCTACTCGCTCCGCTCGTCAACCCCCATTTAACAGTGATGAATGGGAAGAAAGAAGATTGGTTGATGAAACGAACAGTTTTCCACGTCACCTTGGGGGTACTGTTCATGAACGCGTTGGATTGTTATTTTAAATGGCATCCTTCGCCAGTAGCCCTACATTACCACTGTTGCCTAAAATTTTATAATTATTAAATATATTTTTATATGATTTACATTATATTTGATTTTTATTTGAAATTTACGAAAATATTTATCGAAAATGGTTAAATAGAAATTTATTAAAAATATATTGTTTTTATTTATATTATCTTTAATATATCCTTAATTATTTTTGTAAGCTCTTTATAATTTGGAAACATATATATTTATTGTTCCTGTTATATGTATTTGTGCTTTTAAACATTATGTTGGATAAGTAGTAAGGGGACCGGTATAGCGAGACGACCCCCCGCGGTGCGGTGTGTAGGGGCCATGTGACACCCCGCTGTGCGGTGTGTATGGGTCCCCAAGTGTGACAAGGTGATTAACTCAAGTGTTTACAGTAGCAAGTGTGGCCACAAGCTAATTAGTGTAAACAATGGGGGGTGATTTATTACCCCATAAATAATGGTGCACTTATGGCGCCCGCCATGACGTCATGCCGCTATATATGGCCCACGTGTGTTGCCGTATATGCCATGACTCGAGGTGGTGGGGGGGGGGGCGAGCGTTTTGGCTGTCTGCGCTACACCATAAAGACTCATAGGGTGCGAGGCCTCTCACAGTATAGACCGTGTGTGGTGTGTATGGGTCCCAAGTGTGAACACAAGTTAATTAGGGTAAACAATGGAGTGAATTATTACCCCATAAATAATGTCCCACTTATCGCTTGCGCCATGACGCTATGCCGCTATACCTGCCCGTCGCGGGCCGTCGTATATGCCCCGACTCGTGGTGGTGGGGGGAGAGAACTTTGGCTGTACGCGCTACGCCATAAAGACCTCTCGCTGTATAGACCGCGTGCTGTGTGTATGTGTTTCAAGTGTGACAAGTTCATTAATCCAAGTGTTTACAGTAGCACGTGTGTGAACACAAGCTAATTAGGGTAAACAATGACGCACTTATCGCTCCCTCCATGACGTCATGCCGTTCTATCTGCTCTGCGCATGCCCCCCGTGTATGCCCTGACTCGTGGTGGTGGGGGACGAGACCTTTGGCTATACGTGCTACGCCATAAAGATCCATGGGGTGCGAGGCCTCTCGCTATACAGACCGTGTGTGTGTGTGTGTGTGTGTGTGTGTGTGTGTGTGTGTGTGTGTGTGTGTGTGTGTGTGTTCGCAATGAGAAGTTGTGGGGAGGGAATAGGGAGTTGGTGTAAAGGAGGGGTTTACAAATAAAGAAAGCATGTTGAGGAAAAATAAATTTTTATTTATTTATTTAAACGGGGTGAAACCCCCTATTCTATGAACAGTTTTTTCTCATTAACATAGATGTTGTCCTTAAAGGGATCGTTTATTATTCGTTATATTTTTAATAACCATCTTTTTTTGGGAAGGAGAAGGAATTGGTGGAAAAGGAATGGTGTGGTCGAGAATTTTTTTTGTTTGTCCAAGAGTCTTTCTTGTCTACCTTGTTGATGAGAGGTTCTTTGTCGTCTGGTTTGACCTGGTGCTTGCTGAACGGGGGCCCCATGATGTTGCCTTCTCGGTGGTCTTTCGACGAATGACTTATGTAAAATGCTGTATATATAAATATATGCGTGCTAGCGCAATGAGAAGTTGGGGGGCGTAAATAGGAGTAGGTATAAAGGAAGGGTCCTTAAATAAAAAAGTGTGATAAGGTAAAATATATTTTATTATATAAAATAAAAAAAAATTATTTATGTACGTTTTTAAACTTTTAACGCACTAACAACATTTTTTTCTAGAATTGTTAAATACTCGGCATATACTTCCGAAAACATTATTTCGAGAGAACTCTCGCTAAAATTTGCAAACATTAATTGATTTAGCGCGAGTTCTTTCATTTTGGCTTCTAGTTCATTAAATACAACGCCGATGAATGTATGTTCTAGTAAATGCACGTCGTTTTTGCTAATTGCTTCCGTTTTAATAACATCGATCATTATACCGAAAACTTTGTTCACAAAATACGACATTCCTTCTAACTTTTTTAATTTATAGTCTATAGACTGTTGGAACTGTTTCAATCCATTGAAAGTTGTATACTGCATCATAATCTTCGGTGGTTTTTCAGACTTCTTCTTTTTTGTAGTAGGTTCGTCACTGGTAGTGGAGGCGGCTGCCTCCTGATTGGCGTTATCGTCTTCAAAGTCGAACTGTTGAGCCTCGTGTTCGTACTGAAGGGTGAACGATGGCGGTGTTACTTCGGGCTTATCGGAGATTGATACGGTTCTATGACCATAGGCTGTGGTCAATTCGACGTCGTGGTGCGGTAAATATATTTTTGCATATTTGCCTTGCTTTACAAAATCGCCTGATGCCCATAGATACTCTTCGAAGGTCTTGAAATGGGTTTTTAATTGTTCCCAACTGTCGATAACCAGAGTTATATATTTATGCGGTGATGTATGTCCACCGAACCTGATGACGGGTCGGAAATAGCCAGCAGCATAATTCAAGCCGACGTAAACGAACTTGGAGTACGAATAGTTGAGAGCGTAAGTCGAATTGTACAGTAAATTCGGCACTAGCTTTGTTTGAGACATTTTTAAAAAATACTGACTTAACGTTGGTAAAAATGTCACGACTTTGTCGAGGTAGAGCGACTGACTGACTGAGGGTGGCGCGGCTACGCCCCGTACTTATTCTCTCTCCAGCACGAACCCCCTCCTTTCTACCACGAGTTACGATTGGCTGGTCGATTGTTACGTAAAATCCGAGCGTCCAATCATGAACGTTTACGCGTATGTATCGGAGAGTGGGGAGAAGCGTTGGGAAACTCGCGCAACCCTTGAGAAACAGAAGCATAAATTTTCCCCTTTAAGGGTTTTGAGCCTCAAAGAAGAAGAAGAAGAAAACGGCACATGTGTTTTTCACCACTTGAAAAAAGGAAACGTCTAATGTGTTTTTCACCGCTTGAAAATCCGTTACGCATATGCTTTTCGGTGACTCAAGCTACTTATGTTTCAAAGCCTCAAAGAAGAAAGCGCCTCCTGTGTTTTTCACCACTTGAAAAAAGGGAACCAGCTAAGGTGTTTTTCACCACTTGAAAAAACCGTTACGCATGTGCTTTTCGGTGACTCGATCTGATTATGTTTCAAAGCCTCAAAGAAGAAAGCGTCTTCTGTGTTTTTCACCACTTGAAAAAACCGTTACGCATATGCTTTTCGGTTTCTTCATGGAATAGTACATATTCGTTTCAAGATAAATAAGGTAAGGAATTAAATTTAGCGGGCAAGGTCGTTAAATGAATACGATGTTTGTTTAACTTTTTTTTATTGTTCGATCAAATTAAAAAAATACATTTTAAACTTACAAATATATGAATAATATAAAATTACAAGCTAAAAAAGGCCAAGACAAACGTAGTATACAAAACCTTATAAACTAAGAAAGATGGATACACGCACACATCAGCTTTTACAATTCTAAAACTTACAATGTACATCAAGTGTAAATATAAACTAAAAATTGAATGTGTTTCTGGATAAAAAAGAAATATTACAAACTAAAAAATTGAATGTGACGTATGATTAAATAGAAATATTATAATAAAAATTAAGTCACGCACACACACACACACACACACACACACACACACACACGAGCGCGCACACGCACATTTTATATAAATGCTTTACATGTTTGAACGAACGAGCCAGCGCCCTTGGAAATAATGCTGGGGAAATTGTTCGCGCGACGGAGTCTTTTTCGGTGATTTTTTCTTTTTACATTTTCATAAAATTTTGCGGCCAGTGCGTCGTTTACATGTGAATCATGTGAAAAGACGTTACAAAACGCGCGTAAAGTGCGACCGCTACACATATAGCAAAGAAACATAATACAATATTCGCCGCAAACTTTAGAATTAACACTCTGCAGTTTCTTCTCGTTCCACTTGAAGCTTGTGCAATTTCTTCGAAGTCGATCGATATGATGTCGTGACACAGGGGCGACTCCATAGCTATCGAAATATGTTCCTTTTGCATTTTTATCTATGTAGAATGCCACCCAGTGGGATCCAGGCTTATCTGAGGTATCGACATTGGTTACAACAGCGGCTGGAAGACTCAAGCTTCTGGGGATGTGATCGGCTGCGTATACACCTATCGAGTTTGCTCTGAGGCCACTAATGGCCCTCGTGATATGTTTCGTATTCATTTTGCGTTTTCGCTAAATGTGAAATATGTGCTGCTGTCGCTGTCATTTGCTATTTCTGGGGCCACATCCGTCTCGTCGCGGCCGTCGTCGTTCTGCTCCTCCTCCTCCTGCTCCTCAGTGGACTGCTCGCTGCCCGTGTGAGAACGGAGTCATTTTTTGCGCTGCTTCTGCTGATACTGATGAAGTGCAGTGTAGAACATTTGAATTTGTACTTGGTCTTTGTTGATCAGCTTCCACTCTTCTGGTAGTATAGAGCGCATCCACTTTTTTATTTGGTGCGCCTTGTAGAGCGCGCAAAAATCTTGTTTATTTTTAAACCTCTGAGTCGCGTGCGTAGAACATACCAGCACGTCAGAAAACATGTTGTTGAGTTTTCCGAACGTCGGCGAGTCATATTTTTCTAAATTACATATGTTTCGACCGAGTAAAGATTCCAGGTACCAGGCCTTCTCCACGCCGCGAACGTAAATCCGTCTTGCTGCTCTTGCGATATTGAAGAGATAACGATATAGCTGTCTGAGTGATACTTCGCCCTCGAACCAGTTAATACCGTGAATATCGACAGCGCAGTAGGAATTTGTATTTTTCACGTCTTCGGGCAGCTCGATGAAATTGCCGATGAAATGCACCGTGCATGCTTGTACAATCCAGTGGTCGACAATGGGTTTCTGTAGGCAAATGATCGCCACCTCCTTTGGTAAAAACTTCCTTTCAGTGTCTCGAAACCCTTGTATATCCACGACGTAATCCATTATACGTGTGTGCGTAGCGAGCGCCGAGAGAAAAGTGAGGCTTGAGGGCGCCGCCTGCTTCCTCTCGAGTCCTCGTCCCCCCACCTTTTTAACGACTAGGCACTAAAATCGGATAATATTTGGCGGGTGGAGTCTATTTCGAGAACGTTATCGTACTCGGCATAAACAACGCAATTTATTGTGTTGTTGGAGCCGACTCAAATTCCACCTCTATGCGTAAGCTACCCGAGCGAACGAGATTCCAATGCGAGGCGCAGTGGGCCGATAAATCGGGTGTGAGATCGAAAGCCGTGAGAAAGTAGCCCAGTGAATAGTTGTAACGGTTTATGCCAAGACCCTCGTTGAGGAAATGTATACCTGTGCTCGAGTAGAGGGTTTGAAATGCATCTATAAACATACTATCGTTAGCAGCAAAGCGCGGCTGTAACGGTTTGCTCGGAATTTGAGACCCATCGACGTAGAGGCAGAGGTGATTTATTGAAAAGTGTTGAAAATTAAACGGGTTAAATGTTCGATTGCCATTGAATGCCTTATTATCGACAAATCCAATTATTATTCTTTTAGGCAATTGCCCAAGAATGGCATTATCGATGGTATCGCCATGTATACCTGCGTGAAGCGTAAAAGTTTTGACTTCTACTCTCGTGACGGGATACTTGGCCGTTGCTTTAGCGAGAGCGTTGGCGTGTGCAATTAAAATTCCCGGATTTATCTTCACGCGCCGAACGATGAGCGTGGCTTCCTTTATTTTCAGGCCGAATTTACCATCTTCGGAGGCGTCCATTAGGCAAAAGGCATCTTTGCTTCGTACTAGTCGTACTCTCATTTCTACACCATTGATGAGCATTCTGTCTTGATTATAGACGTCGCAGTGCAGATGGCCAATCATGTCGAAGGTTTTTCCATTGAGTGTGAAATGCTGACGATGGAGAGCACCCTTGTTAGATATTTCACCTTGAATGTGCGGCTGGGCTTCGAATAAACCGGGCGTATCATCGTACCACAATCCGGCCGTTAAGTGTGATTCTTTTGCGATTGGCGAGTAGTTGAGCAGTGACTCTATGTATGCTCTGTAAGGATCTGCATTATTGGGTGGAGAAACGAGTTTTTGATTTAGAAAAACGTCGATTTGATTAAACATTGAATGCAGTAAATTATTTACTGGGGCAACTTTTAAGTTTTCAGCAGGGGTTTCGGCATTCGGCTGTATTCTAGCTTTGACATAGAGCATGGTGTGCGCGAGATCTATATAATGTTCGCTTGCGCTCGGGATGACGAACTCTATGGGCGCGTCGCCTTCGTCGCTGAGCGAGGACACAGGTTTATAGTGTAAAAAACTACTACTCTTAATCGACTTTATGTCGCCGGAAGAGTGAAAATGTCGAGCTCGCTCGACATGCACTCGTTAGAGTGCGAGTGCAAGAAGGCCATTTTTTACTTTGGACCAAAAATATCGTTTATGTTGCGAAGGGCCTTCCCCTTCTTCTTCTTCTTCTTCTCGCTCGTTGTCACAGCGGGCTTTCTTTTGCCGGGTTTTTTCTTACCGCCTGCCGTGCGCGTCCAAGTGTGTTTCTTTCTCGACTGGCGCCGCCGCTTGCCATTCACGCCTGTTTTATATCCCGAGCCTTTCATTATTTCCGATATTTTGTCAGCAGCTTTTCTTTTGAGGTTGCGTCCAGATTCCTTGGCCCGTGATTTTACAGCCTCCTTGAAATTGACACCTCTGTTGGCAACGTCGTCAACAAGCTTTATACCTGCGCGTAGTGTCTCTTTACCTACAGCCTTGGCCCCGGTCGTGATGTATGGCAGGATGTGACGAAAAATGTCTCCTAATCAGGCTCCTACCCCGCGACCTCTCTGAAAAGTCGAACCAGTAAAAACATTTCTCACTCCACCCCCGCCTAGCTGCTCGTCGTAGTAGCGCCCGTAATGACTCATCTTAACGTTTGCGCTTAAAGTGTAGCGTGACCGTCAACGTGCCGTACTCGAATGGTATACGTTGCCCATGTTGATCTCTTATATCGATAACGATGCTACGAAAATTGTGATAGAGAAGAGGTATATAGTGAACGGGTGCAAAACGCTGTACAGTACTGCAACCGTACTTAAAGCTGGAGTTGTCTATAGAAACTATGCGCAGTAGGGCAGCTTGTGTGTCACCTACTGTATAAGGTTCACATATATCGGTATAGATATACATCTGGTCGGGCAAGGCTCGAGAAAGCGAGGCAGGTCTGCTGGCTGCAATGTCGCGGTAACCTTCATGCGTTGTAAACGAACCTTTTTGACCTGCTTCGTCGAAGCCGAATACACGCATGATTTTTTCGTTGAAATCCGAAATGTGTATTTGCAAGCAGTCACACTTGCGTCTTATGATGTAAGAGCCCTTACGATCTTTATGGGGCTCGAGCATTTGATGCTTATATGTGTCATTCGCCGCGTTTATAGCGTTTACTAGTTGGTCGAGTGAATCGTAAATACCTACGGGTATACGACACAGTTTTTTGTCAATGAGACCCGCATTATCCTCAGCCGAGTAAAAAGTGTAACTTGCTTCGTCATCTTGAAAATGTACGATACTGCAGGGTATGTGAATTTCAACGAGGCCCACGAGCCACTCGCCGTGTAACTTTATCTCGCGCTGCAGCTGGGTCGTAAAACAACATGTTCTATTTTCGGGAAAATACGTCATGCTGCTGTTACTAGGTAGTACCATATAAAAATCATCGCTCGTTTCCATTTTTTTCAGATGTTTTCAAGCTCGCTTGCTTTTACCCACGAGTTGAATTTATCAGGGTAACCGAGCCACTTAACGAGTACTCTCTTTTTAGCGCCCCGTTCTTCTGTGCGTATGACGCGGTCGACTTTGAAACGCTTATCGGGCGCGAGGCGTTCACGGCCGACTAACACGAGCTCCTCGGGATAAAAGAAACCATCGATAATTTCTTCGTTCAAATCTTCGAGCACGTATGTATAGAGATTTTGACGCGTCGAAACGCTGATTATCTTGAACACTTCTTCGCTAAAATTTTTTTCGTATCCTCTCTCAAAGGTGTTCTTGGTACGACTGATGCGCACGAGGTTGCCCACCTTGAATTTAGGCAGCGCCGGTGGTCGCCTTCGATAATTGTAGCTCGCGCGTTTGGCTAAATTTTCGATCGCTGTCGGCGCGTTGTACAATGCGACATCGATAGGTCTCATGCGCGTACCACTGTGTAGCGTGCGATTGTAAGCGTGTACAATCTTTTGCACGACATCGATGTATCTCTTTGTGTTACTATGAGAAAAGTATCGCCAGATTCGCTCGCGTAACGTTCTGTTGAGACTTTCGACCACAGCTGCTTTAATGTCGGGGTTGCGAGCGACTCTGAATGTTATCTCTTTTCGGCGGAGGAGCGCCTGAAATGCTGAACCGGTAAACTCTTTGCCTCGATCGGTTTGCACGCATATAGGCAGTCGGGGATGTGCTCGGTCGATAATCCGTGCGAAGGCGTCGGCAACGTTGCGCGCGGTCTTATCTTTTATCGGTTCCACCCATGCGTACTTACCGAGTACGTCAATCACCACTAGAATGTAGTTGTAACCGTCGTTGTAATCTTTTATCGTCGTGAGCTGTAGCAAATCAGCCTCCCAAACATCGTCAATGTTCGTCACGTTGTAGCGTAATCGTGGAAATCGCCTTCGTATCGGATGATGGAGCGTGTAGGCATCTTGATTGCTCAGCCACGAGTAAATTTTTTCTTTTCCTTTTTAGCGTTCAAGCGCACAAGATTGCGCGCCCCAGCGTAGCCTGCTTCATGCTCAAGGTCGTAGTATTGTTTTTCGTACGTCATTTTTTTTATTTTACAAACCAAGAGTGAGCCACTTTTTTTATCTTGTTTTTTACTGCAAGTCTGTATAGACGAATGGGGTGATTCGTGCTGTATTGGTGTGGATAGACGTCGTTTGGCCGAGCGCTGAGGATCCGTCAATATTTGTCCAATTTTTAAAACTGCTGGATTATTAATTAAATTTCCCGGCGTTTCGGACGTTTTGATAAATTTTGCAAATTCAATGCGGCCAACGGGCGCCTCCTCGTCCTTACTGTTCTTTTTTTTTTCAATGCGTTGATGATTAACTCTGTTATATTGGACCGAGCAATTACACGACCATCTATAGTAATGGTGCCTGAGTTATCCCACTTGAGACGCTCGGGTACAGTGACTTTCCAATGGCGAAGCAAGAGACGCGCTTTGCGCGCGTGTAGTTTCGGTACCCCCACGAGTATGTCGTCCTCGGACAGTAGTGCAAGCGCCTCTTCGACCTCGTCTATTTCAGGGTGCTCCTCACGTACAGCGCTACGCTCGTTATCACGGAAGAAAAGATAGCGACGTAAAATCTGTAGATATTTTACGCACTTCTCGTAATCGTCTCTAGCTGCTTTTGAGCGTAAAACATCGTACATTTCACCATCCAGACGAGAAAAATTATCACCTGGTGTTTGCAGAGTTTTTTCATTCGTATTCCTCGCTCCCTCCTCCTCCATGACTTTAGATTGCGATGTCTCCGGTGGCGGCTTCGGCACAAGGATCATCTTACGAGCTCGCTCCATGTTTCGAGCGAAATATTTTTGAGATAAGCGCTCCTACGATCGGAGCGAGTAAGAGTGGTAAAAACGACCGGCCGTTTTGTATAATGACACGTTTCTTCGATTTCCAAGTACCGCTGCCTCTATCACCAGTACGAATTAGCTTACGCAGCGTTTGCTTATGTTTACACAATCGGACCTTTTCGGAATCGCTTAGTTTTACGACGCCCTGCAAAACGTTCAACACACACTTGCATATGCATCTGACGAGAGGTTTATCAGCTGTGCGCGCTATAGCAACACGATGTCTTTTGTCCCCATGACAAAGAGCGTTCAAGAGAGCAAGGTTTATTTTCGAGAAATGTTTACCGCAGGCTATCGCTTTCGACCTATCGGCGCCATAGTTTTTTCCCGACTGATTAACGTACGCCTCATTCACCGCGATTTAAAGTACTTGGGCACGTAGGCAACGTGCGTCCCGGCATTGGGAAATATGTTTGCTCGAAATCTAAACTCGTCTAAGCAGGCCTGAGAGAGATCGATAAAAAGATAGGAGTGAGGTTCACGCGTGGCGTCTAGATAGGCCTCACGCAAAAAAGCCGAATCTTCTGGAAAAATTTGTCTTGCGAGGTGCCGTATTTGTGCTCTGTCGCGAGGATTTTTGAACAATACCAGATACTTGGTATTCAAACTAATGTCGCGCTGTGCCTTACCTTTGTGAAATACGTTTTGCGTAACGAATATTACGCTAATATTTTTGTGATGACTACCCTTTGTAAATAAATCTAAAATAACATCGCTCGACGATTCACGCATGAGGTCGTCGAGAATGAGTAACTTTTTTTTCTCATTGTCACTCGAGTAATCCGCCATCTGTGGAAGGCCCTCTCGAAACTCGATGGGTGGCCCGTTGGGTTTAAAATCTCGTCCGTACGCGTCTTGCCATTCGGTGTAATAAAATAAGACACGGTCGAAACGTGTGTCGTAGACCTCTGGCAGGTAGGCGAGAAAGCTTTTAACGAATAAAGTTTTACCGCAGCCTGTGGGGCCGCACACGCAGCAAGTAAAAGGATGCTTCCCTCGCGTGTCCATGTTTACGACGCGAACAAAGAAAATTACACGCGTGCAGCCTTTTTCAAAACCCTTAACTCGCTCACGCGCTCAGCTGACGATGAAGTACGTGAAAAACATCAGCGCATATAGCTATGCTACGATATTTACGATCCCCGCGGCGGCGGCGGGGCGGGCGCGCGCGCGCGCGGAGATCACCATATCACCGCGGTGGTGACTTCCGCGGTAGTGACTTCCGCAGTCATTAGCATACTCCGGCCCTCGCGCGGGTAAGTATATTTACCGCGTTGATCAGGTGACTTTCGCGGTTATAAGCAACCATCGTTGCGTGTTTAATGCATTGTTCCGTTGATCTCCGCGGCGCGCGCGCGCGCGCGGGTTAGCTGATCTCCGCTATAAAAAGGTACGTGGGATGAGGGGATATGGGGGAAAAATAATTAACACATAAAAAAAGTTTAAATATCTAGAATACATTTTTATTATTATTATTATTATGAAAAATATACAAAAGTTACAACATTCAATGCATTAAAATATACAATTATTCAATTGCGCTTATAGCCGAAAGGAAGCGAAACGTCGTGTTGGAAATATCTTCGCTTTCTCAGAACTATGGAACAGGATTTTTTTTCGCTGCGCGTAATGACCTCGTGCGTGCGAGTGCGTCTGATCGCATTGTATTTCAAAACGATAGACGAGCTCTCGTCGTTATCGAAATACTCGGCGATCAAGCGCTCGATACTAGCGAAATTGATCTTGCTCTTATTGGCGCTATTAAGAGAAATTCCCTTTACTTTACAGCACTCGTGAGTGATGCCGGTCGATGGGACGATCGCACGAAAGGCATAAAATTTCGGACCCCCGGAGAGAAAGCTGGTAATATAAGCTCCCTCTCCGTAGCCCTTGAGCTCGTCCGTCATGCTGCCGAGAAGAGTGCCTAAAGGAGGCCTATACTCTGAAGGGTCTTTTTCGCTGCACTTGAATATACACGAATCGGTATCCAGGTAGAGAACGCGGTTGGCCGAAAGCTTTTCTATATACGAGTAAATCTCGAGACGCGCCTGCTCGGTGGTGTAGGCTGCTAGTACCACATTTGTGTTCGGCGACGACTCTACAGCGTCCTCTTTATAGCGCCAATTTGCGTACAAAAGATCCTCGCTAACCGGGAGCACGTCGAAAACTTCCTTTTCAGGCGTCGTGAGCAGTTTCAGTAGCCCCTCGCGCGTTTTGACCACATCCGTTTGTTTTAAATTCGAGCGTTGCCCAAACTTTCCCCAAAATGAATTTAAGCAGAGTTTTGCGACCGAACGTAAACCCGAATTTTTTTCAATCTTTTCCCGGTCTAACCTTATTCCTTCTTCGCGCTCGTACTCGTCAATATAACGCTCCTTGGTAGTATCGTCCGTACACCAAGACGGCCACCCGCTCGCTTGTTGTTTCAACCGAAGGAAGGTATTTACGTACGCGGCAAACAGCCCACCCTCACCGCTGCACTGGTCATACTGTGTGCTCTTATATTGCCATATGACAAATATTTCAGTCACGCTGTAGCCCAATTCGATTGCTTTCTGTAACTCGTGCACTACCCATGTCCCGCTAAACTCACGCTCTGCGACTTGTTCGTGGTTGCAGTCGTCCTGACGCATTTCCTCACAGCAGGAACGACAGAGACCAAAAATAAGGCGCCCGTGCATTTTTACTGGTAATACGGGCAATAATAAATTTCGCGGTGGCAAAATTTTGCATTTGACGAGCCCTTCGACGCGCGCGAGATTGTTATTCTGGCCATTCGTTAACGTGGCGCATTCCGAGCCTATGTAAATGTGCGGGTGACCGATAGGAAAGCGGCCTCGCTTACATATATACGGGTAAAGAGAGCAAATATCAGTGTATTTGATCTCTTCGCCCAGCTCTACAGTGCATGAGGTGACTATATTTTCAGTTCGCCCACCGAAAAACGCATCCCGCGGATTGAGCGTTATTCTACTCATTATCGGGTGAGTATCCAGATACCGTACGAACTCGGGCTGTTGCCTTTTTATCCCATCGAATTCACATTCCCACATCTCGCGCACTTCGTAGCCGAGACTCCGCATTCGTCCGACTTTTACCTGTACACTTTCGTACGCCTGTGCATACGTTTGATTAAACTTATTTTTTACCGATTCTCGGTTATTCGTAAAACATCGCGGGCAACCGTGCACGTAACAACCTTGAAATTAAAAAACGATTCCCTTAGCTGCTTCCCTCTCTCCGGGAGGGAAAGCAGATAGGTAACCGTCCACTAAAAATCCCTCGGGCAAGCGAAACTCACGCGTCCTCCCTGCATGTACGATCTCTCGACCGATCTCGCGCTCGCAATACAGCAACCACTCTATTGATTTTTGCGAGTGTTTGTCAGCGCGCCTATAACCGTTCGGTGGAATTATTCCTATAGTATGCGGAACTAAAAAATTTTTACGAAAAACGTACGAACACGCCGACGCGATTGTACACGCTGATACGAACGAGTCCGTTTCGCCTACCTCGAGAAAAATTTTTCGAAATTGTATACACGCGCGCCTCAGTATTTCCACGTCCATCTGACAATATTCGACTATCTCTTTTTGAAAGTCAAATATATAGCCAGGACTTGTATTTTCATGCCACTCGAGAAAAACGGCCCGCTCGGCTGGCGACATAGTGTCAGGGCAATAAAACTCTAGCGCTGGTAGAGGCCCAACGTACCGCTGGTTCTCAAGGGTGTTAAACAGATGTGGAAAATAGCCCTTCTTACTACTTTCGGGTAAACCGAAGGTAGCTGGTAGAGCACTCAATTTCATTTGAAAATAGTTGATGCTGTCGATAAACTTGGTTCGGCCGTACTTCAACATTGTAATATTTTGACCATTCAAAATGACGCTGGGGGCTGTGCGCGCAGTTTTCGGCCAATTCTTTTAAAATGAATTGAGCATCAAAAGTCTTGGCATTGTGCGCGATGCATACAATTTCGGAAAATTCAGTGCTTTCCCGAATGCACAAGCTCAAGAGCTGTTTTACCGGATCGTCTGTGAAAATATACTCGCGCACGCCGCATTTGCTACAAATGATTTTAAGGTCGTCCACGTCTATGCAATCCGTGCAAACCTGATGCGCGACACAGAGATTCGGCACGTGAATTCGGGCGTTTTCTCCATACGGCGTATCCTGACGGGTCTCAAAATCGTAAAAAATGTATAAAATTTTTTTTCCGCTTTCAAGTCACCACCACCACCAATTGGTTGCATGAAACATGCATGATTGAACGGCTGCCGCTTCGAACATTGTTTGCAATAACTAATACTACACTCGTGTTGACTGTGCTGCGTATTTACTATTTTTAAACAATTTTCGCATAGCCGCACGACGTCGCACACTTTGCGATTATTTTTTTTGTACGAACCCGCGCGCTTGTGATTAACGAAACAACCATGCCCGAAAAATTTACGTCCACACTCTGTGTACTCTATCATTTCTACACCGTCACTCCTACATGGAGGTGTAACAAAGCAAGATTCACAAGTTCGTTTACACTTGTGTTGCCCAATACGGCGAAAACCCTTGTTACAATAAGAGCAAAAAAATTTTGACCCGGCCTCAGCAAGTAAATTAGTGATCACGTTAAAGTGTCTAGACTGCTCCTCAAAGATTAAATAAATAACACCGTGAAGCGGTGCATTTAAATCTTGAATCTTGTTTCGGCCGTCAAATAACGGGGGTTCGCCGCTACCCAGGTTACACTTTTCAAATATAACCATAGCAATACCCTCCGCAGCAAAAAAATCTTGAAACGCCGTCAACTCGCGGAATCCACACCCCTCTAGCGGTAAAATTACTCCTGCATCGTGCACGAGTTTCTCTGCGCGCTCTTTCTGTAATTTTCGCCGGCCGTCGCGGATTACGCGCCACTCGTCGCGCGTCGCCGGGCATTCGGATGCTTTAAGAGCTAAGTGTGCTCTCGCTACTACGAGCGCGCGCGGTAAACATAAATTGTCCTCGTTTTTTATTGTTACGATCGAGCGTTTACGAAGACTACCTATGCTTAGCGCTTGTTTTGGTCATGGTCTCCCTGCGCCAACAGGCATTTCAACGTAATATATTTGTAAGGCTAGTGTGTCATCGATACCCAAAACTGCGTTACTTTGACTTATAGAATTTATCAAATTCCATAAATCTAAGTAACTGAAATTTTCAATAGGCCTGAACGACAACCCTCCGGGCCCCCGCGCAAACCGATCACTACGAATACTCACGCCGATTAATGTGCTAGGTGGAACGCTAGATGTAATGTATTCGTAAATGTCTCTAATGCTTTCCTCGAGCCATAATACAGGGTTTTCCCCGGCAGGTGGGTCACGTATATTAAAACTGACCGTGCGGCCGTGAACAGCAAACCTACGCATGTACTGCTCTCCCTCGGCAGCTATAATAAACCGCTCGGGCCCTGCGTCAGCCTCGTCGTCGCGCGTGATGCTGCTACTGCTGCTGTGGCTGCTGTTGCTTCTGCTACGACCTTCACCAGCGCCTACCTGAAGAGGGGATTGACGGGTCTCTAAATGAATAAAATGAATTATCGTCAGCTTTTAATATTATTTAAATATTTCTCTTTTTTAGTCATTTTCTATTCTTCCGGTGGCCCCCGAAATCTTTCGTTTACACCTACTAATAGATCCGCGAGATCTATTTCCGTATACAACGGAGAAAATATATTTTCCGTCTGGTCATGAAACCAGCGCAACACCTGTGCGCGTGGTGAATGGAGTATATTCAAAAACCGCTCGTAAACCCCAGGTATATCGGGAATGTCATAGGGATAGTGGTACGATATACTATCCCGATGTCTTATGACTAAAAAAGAAAAATATTTTTTCAACAACATGCTCTTTTTTTTACATTACAAAAAAGATAAATTAATTTAACTTACGCTCATTTATACGCAGATGAACTTCGTCTCACGGGTTAAAGTTATTATCGTATGCTCCGGGATCTCCAAGGTAAAAATTGCTGAAGATGTTGTAGCGATTTTCAGCGATATTCGCGATGCCTACATCTGCTGACGCCTGAGGATCGCTCAAAAACGCCCGGTGAACGGCTTCCCCCGGCTCCACGTATGATGATAACGCCTCCAGTATATACTCTCGCTCATTTTCTACCGCCTCCATTTCTAGATTCGCCCTTTCATGGTCCTCCGCATTAATAAGGTTCGGGCTTACGGTGCGCTCCTCTTCGCTGTCAGACACCGTTTCTGTAGGCGGATTATCGTCGGAAAGAGGTGCGTTGTGTACGTCGGCGACGCAGATTTGCTGCTGCGAGCTACCGTCATCAGCCGCGTCGCTATCAGTGTCAAACGATAGCCTACGAGCTACAGGATTTTGTCGTCCATCAGTGCGCGCCGAACCGCTTGCCACCCCCGACGGCCCTGGTTGAGACGGGGTATCATCGGCATTCCACTCAAAGTGAGTAGCGTCGCTGCTCTCCTCGTCATCAGCTTCGATATTTTCGCTATCAGATACGCTGTCGCGCAATAAATCTTCTAAGGCTGGAAAAAAAATGTTTTTAGAGAACTAAATTTTTAAAAAATTTTAGGAAAAATATTAAAAATTTTTTCACTTACCCATTAGCTCCTCGTACTCGCTCATGAGCTTTCTAAAAACAGGCAATCTGTCCAAGTTGCACTCGACCACAAATTCCCCGATGATACGCTGTACATCTCGCGAATGCCTGAATGTACGAAATAGTCTTGCTATCGCCCGATAGCCAGTCAGCCGTAATAAGCGTCGTAACTGATTGACAAGCTCCGTAGAAGACAACGTCCTCAGTCGTGTATGCCACGCGCCGCCTCTACTATAGCGTGATTGCGCTACGAGACGCAATACAGCTTCCCGTAAACTTTTACAAGCGACAAAATTCTCCATGGTGACGCTTCTCGTTCGAAAGAAAGACTGGTAGGACTGTAAGTGGCCCTCACCGCCTTTATAGCGCGACTTTTTGGCGGTGTCAACGGCGTCGAGTGTTTTGAATACAGTATACACGTGGTATCAGAAAATACCTTTCCCTCCGGGTTTTTGAGCATCTGTTTACGTTATGTACTCGTGCAGTCTTTGGAAAATCTCACCAAAGCGCAGGAGGTAACTTTTTTCCGTTAAAAATGTGTAGCTGGGTGAAAAATATCTCCGAGTATTGCTATGCGTGATCGCGCGACGGAAACCCCCGATACGTAAGCTTTGCACGCGAAACATCCTGTTGCGGGGCTGCTACCGTGATATATTGTTTCGAAAAAACAACGGGGCTTACTTTCTTCGCAGCGCATGCAAGTTTCGAGGATAACTCCTTGGCATTATTGCATGCTCCTGTCACGTCGCGATAGTTTAGCTCGAAAGGTTTTCGTCTCGCGTGCCGGCGGGTTTGAAGAAAGAGGTAACTTTTTTCCGTTAAAAATGTGTAGCTGGGTGAAAAATAACCTCCGAGTATTGCTATGCGTGTTCGCGCGAAGGAAACCCCGGTGCGTAAGCTTTACACGCGTAACATCCTGTTGCGGGGCTGCTACCGTGATATATTGTTTCGAAAAAACAACGGGGCTTAATTTCTTCGCAGCGGATGCAAGTTTCGAGGATAACCCCTTGGCACTATTGCATGGCCCTGTCACGTAGCGATAGTTTAGCTCGAAAGGTTTTCGTCACGCGTGCTGACGGGTTTGAAGAAAAATTGAGAATCCCCCGCGAAGCGGGGTACGATTACTATGGCAGTCGTACAGCTTTTCGATAAGAAAAGAAACTCTACAGATGTTAAAAAATCTCTTCCTGTAAAAATCCGAAGTATCCTTCCAAGGGTTGTTTTTTGTACACCTACACGTGTTTCTGTTTTTCTCACGTGCAGATACTTAACTACTCGATCCGTGCGCGCGCTCGTAGAACCAGAAACTTCTGCGAGGCCGCTGTGTTTAAACCATGAAAGAGTAATACAAAATTTTCATTCGGGAAAAATTTCGCCGAGGTTCTCCGCGGCAAAACAAATGCGCTTTCATCAGAGCGTCTGGAAACCCGGCATGTCGTAAATTTAATTTTCGAAAAGCGTCGAAATACAGTCTGTCGTGGCATCCCCGAAAGAAAGATGTACCGACGACACATTGCTTTTTTACGTTTTTTACTCATCCCCACTCTAGCTGTCCTCACTAACAGCAGTTTAACCCCCCACCATCCCCGTGAACCTCCAACACTGTTAGCGAACATCGAGTCAGTCAGTTATGGCCAGTCTCCAGCAGCAACTAGCCAGATTCGAAGCGCGTCTCGCCAAGTGGTGAAGAATCTCACTCAGAAATCGGCAAGCATTGACGATTTCAACTTCGAAGGAGGCCGTATACACGGAACGGATAAGGCACTTGAAAGTGCTAAAACGCTTGCGCCAAAGACATCTCCGTCAGTGGCGGCGCAACCTGTTAGAACACCGGGCGAGAGCAGCAACACCAACACCACCATCACCACCACCACCAACCATCCAGGAGTGGTGTTTTGACTGCGGACTGTATCAACGTACAGCACTGAATTGGGTGCGCTGTTGGAGGTGCGATATACTACGGTGCCCTCAGTGCAGCAGCAGTGCGAGCTGTCCGTGCTTGAGCGACCTGGACAGTCCGCGTTCCCCATAAACCGGCTCGGTGACTAGTGCGTGTAGTGTAGTATTCCAGCGCAATGAAGGCGATCAGTACGCGTCGACTCGCGTACTACAACAAACTGTCGTACAAACGCGCCAAAATACAGCAATACATCAAAGTTAATTTTGCCGCGTTTAACTCTGTGCAGCGGGATTCAGCCTTTATGGCGGAATTTGTAGCCGAAATTAGTTGTCGGTTTGCCGCGGCAACATCGCCTGATACCCGCGAATACTACAGCGAGCTCCTGGAGGAGATGACGGCTGTGCTGTGTAAGTTAAATACCGCGGCAAATATCGCCCTAGAAAAATTTGATAAGGCGCAGAGGCATGCCATGGCGTATTCCGAAAAATTACCTTCAGGATGGCGATGGTGTCAACATACGCAAGAAGTACTCAAAAAACCGTTGCGTCCGTGCTCTATTTGCGAGCTACGATACGCAGCGTGCATCACGTGTCGCCATCGACGGTGCATTTGCATGCCTCGAAAGTGACAGGGAGCAACCAGTATCAATACGGTGTGTGTGTGTGTGTGTGTGTGTGTGTGTGTGTGTGTGTGTGTGTGTGTGTGTGTGTGTGTGTATGTGTGTGTGTGTGTGTGCTAAGTAGTGCAAGTGTCAGCATCGTTATTATTAATACAAATTTTATATTTCGCGCTTAAAAACAATGATTAAAAAGTGCAACCGAAATAAAATGTTTGCGATTGACTGAATGCGTATGGTGTGCTTCTAAAATAGTAATTCGTATTATAAGTTAAAATAATTGTGCGTTAGTGATGTCGATATTTATATTGCCGTAAGACCAACTGTAAAATAGTAATTCGTGTATAAGTTAAAATAAAAATTGTGCGTTCGTGATGTCGGTAGTTATGTTGACGTAAGACTAACTTTCTTCTACGATTAAATAAATAAAAATTTTTGTTCATCAACAGCTTTTTTATTTGCAGACCTCTCCTTTACACCAACTCCCTATTCCCACCCCCAACTTATTACGAACATACACACACACACACACACACACACACACACAAACAAACACACACACACACACGGACTATACAGCGAGAGGGCCTGCTCCAGCACTCTATGGGACTTTATGGCGTAGAGCCTATAGCCAAAGGTCTCTCCCACCACCACCACCACCACGACGAGTCGGGACATATACGGCGGCACGCGCCTGGTAGGTATAGCGGCATGGCGTCATGGCGGGAGCGGTAAATGGGCCGTTATTTATGGGTAATAATCCGTCCCATTGTTTATCATTATTATCTTGTGTTCACACCTGCTAATGACCTTGTCACACTTGGGACCCATACACACACAGCAGGCGGTCTATACAGCGAGAGGTCTTTATGGCGTAGCGCGTATAGCCAAAGGTCTCTCCCCCATCATCCCCGAGTTGAGGCATATACGACGGCACGCGCCGGGCAGGTATAGCGGCATAGCGTCATGGCGCGAGTGATAAGTAGGACGTTATTTATGGAGTAATAATTCTGTTCACACTTGGGGCCCATACACACAGCACACGGTCTATACAGCGAGAGGCCTAGCACCCTACGGGTCTTTATGGCGTAGCGCGGACAGCCAAAGCGCTCGCTCCCTACCACCTCGAGTCAAGGCATATACGGCAACACACGTAGGGCATGTATAGCGGCATGACGTCATGGCGGGTGCCATAAGTGGGCCATTATTTATGGGGCTAACAAATCACCCCCCATTGTTTACACTAATTAGCTTGTGGCCACACTTGCTACTGTAAACACTTGGGTTAATGACCTTGTCACACTTGGGGACCCACACACCGCACAGCGGGGTGCCACATGGCCCCTACACACCGCACCGCGGGGGGCCGTCTCGCTATACCGGTCCCCTTACTACTTGGATACATGAAAGAATGTAATACAATATAGTCTACTGGAGTAGATTTAAAAATTAATATAGTTAAATTTTCGTAAAATTTCAAATATTTCATATTAATATGTAATAATAATTTACTTAAGAATAATTTTTTTTTATAGCTTATATATGTATATATTTTTGTATATACTCTTATATTTTACTTTATATTTTACGTCTATTTAATCAAAAATCAATTTTTAAATTTCTTGTCTTTAACATATCCTGTAACGTTTATGTAAGCTATTCATAATATGGAAACATATTTTTATTGTTTCTGTTATATACATTTATACTTTTAAACATTTTATTGGATACGTGAAAGAAATAAATGTAAAATAATAGATTTAGAAATTAATATAGCTTAATACCATTTTTGTGAAATTTCGAATATCTTATACTAAATAATTGAGTTGAAATTGTATATTGAAAATCTCGTTAATTTTATTTTTCATATTTTTCAATTAAATTTTGTAAACAATTTAAATCATATTCTCTAAGTAAATTATTATAATAGTCATTATACTTATTTTCTTCTTTTTCATAAGCTTCTATTATTTCATTCAATTTGTCTAGTTTTATAGCGTCTTTTAAATTATATACTTCTACGTATTTATTTTGTGTCGGATCCCAAATTAACGGTGCTTGTATCGTAACATTATTATTGTATTCGTTGATTTGATTATTTAAATATCTTTCATATCCGTCTTGTTCATTTATGTGATTCTGTAACTGTTCATTTAATTCATCTAATTCTCTTGCGTGTTGTATACTACTCACTTCAATATATATATATATATTTTGTACAGGATCCCATCTTAATGGACTGGGTCTTGAATCACCTTGTTCAGCCATCTTGTATTTGACTAAATAGTTAATTAGATTAAGTAAATTATTTTATATTATATTTAAAATTAAATTTGATTAATTATTTTCTGATATTATTTTCATAAATTACTTTGATCAATTATATTTTGTTATTATTTTAACATTGTTTATTTATCTTATTATTTTATTTACGTATATTCTATCAAATATATAGATATTTGTTATCTTATAGAGAAAATTAGTTATCTAATATTTCTTTCCAAACAATATTTGTTACTTCTGTTTTATTTTGAGATTCATTGTGTATATATATATTGTTTGGATTTTTACATCGTGAAAGTGCTACATACAATTGTCCATGAGAAAATAATTTTTTTTTTTAAATATTCCTACACTGTTAAAACTTTGTCCTTGTGATTTATTAATAGTTATAGCAAATGCTAATACAATTGGAAATTGTTTTCTATATAAAATGAATGGTAACGATGATGACTCACAAGTACTTAATGTAATGCGTGGTATAAATACTTTATTTCCTTTATTTTCTCCAGTAATAATTTCAGCTTCAATGTTATATTTATATAAATTTGTTATTTTTAACTGTGTTCCATTACATAGTCCATCAACTATACTAAGATTACGAATTAACATAACAATTGCATTTTTTTTCAATTTAATTTCATATGGAGGTAAACCTTCTCGTATATTATTTAACATTTCTATCGGAAAATTTAAATGTATATTTTCATCCGTTTGATCTACTCCTTTATATGTTGCGTAATCTATACTATAATAAGTTATTGTTTTATGTTCAATTAAATTTAATATTTTATTATTTAATATATTTACTTCTTCATTATGTGAACTTAATATTACGTTTTTTGAAAAATGATAATTGTTATTAATATTTTTATATATTTCATGACAAACATCATTTGTTTGCCATTTGTCTGGAATTTTAAATTCATCAATTTTTCCTTCTCCGATATCTAATAGAAATGATGCAAAATCATTATCTTGAGTATGGATATTGATTTTTAAATGGAAAATTTTAAACAAAGGCCAAAGATAAGAATTTTTTATACACTCTTCTACGATTGTATTTCTAAATCCATGTTTCACTACTGGTAAAATTTGTCTGAAATCTCCACCTAGTATAATCAATTTTCCTCCAAAGTTACAATCCGTAGAACATACATCTTTTAAAGTATTTTCTACTATTTCTAATGCTTTTTTAGGTATCATTGAAGCTTCGTTCCAAATAATGATATTTGCTTCTCTTAATCTTTTTTTATCAGAATCGTGTTTTAGAAATGCATTTTCAATATTGTTTAAATCTAATGGTAATTTAAATGTACGATGACTTGTCATTCCTTTAGGTAATAAAATAGAAGCTATTCCTGTCCATGCCATTGATAAAAACTTTTTTTTATAATAGTAAAATAGTAAATTAATGTTTTATATAAAAATGTTTTCCCAGATCCACCTGGACCATCTATAAAATAAATTTTATGTTCACTATTTTTTATTTGCTCAAAAATAAATTTTTGGTCATCATTTAACTGAGCATATGAGCTGTTAAATTTTTGTTTACAATAGTTAATCATTTCTATGTCATTTTTATCTGATTCTTCTATATCAATCTTGTTTGGTTCAGGTAAACCAACATCTTTACATGATACATCTTCAGTACTTAAAATTTGATTTATGTGTGCCAGTGCTTTATCTTCTTTTTGTTCAATAAAATCTTCTGTGAAATATTTTTTATATTTTTCCCAAATAATATTTCCTTGAATATTTTCACATATAAGAAAATTTGCAAAAAATTTTCGTAATTGTAGTGGGAGCATTATTTGACAGGCTTCTTCAAATATGTTAAAAATTTGTGTTTCGTTTTCTATTAAACCCATGGCGATAGCTGCTTCTCTATATGTGTTGTAAACAATTTTTTCATATGTACGTAAATCTTGGAATGATGTTGCACCTTTTACTCTATTTAGTATCAATTTTAAGAAAAAACGTTCACTATCTTTTGGTGATACAACATTTAATCGTCCGATTGTTACATGTTTTTTATTTCTTAATCTTTTTATCCATTTTTTATTTTTAAATTTATAGTAATTAGGTATGTTTGCATATTTAATTTTTTTGGCAAAATCATCTATTTTATTTAATTTAAACCATGCTGTTAACGTTGTTTCTATATTATTTAATTATTCTTCAATATTATTTTCATCAAAAATTATTTTCTGTTGATTTCTGTATGAACAGATAGTCTTTCTACTGTGTGATTTCTACCACATAATGGAAATTTTTGTAATCGCCATGCTGCCTCCATTGGACTTATATATCTTCCATCTATATATTTAGTTATTTCATCATAAACTTCTTCATTTCTTTCATTATTCGTTTGTATTTTACAACAAGCTCTATCTCCACCTTTATGAATATAATTGAATATATACTTAATACTTTGTACAGTAGCACAGTATTCGATATTTATATGACACTTATATTTTAATAAAAGAAAGCTATTATAAGGCACCATCATAGAGTTATTTACTGGAATAACTTTATTCGTATTTTTTAAATTATACATATGGTTTTCCGAAGAATTATTTCTTCGTTTATATTCAGGATATTTATCTGGTTTGAGTATTGTATTATCTCTAAATAATTTTGGAAAGTTTTTTTTACAAATATTTTTATTTTTTTGTAAACAAGGAGATATTTCTCCATGTGGTCCATGTAACATATATTTGATTACTAATTTTTGCAATTCTAAATTTTCTGAAGATGGTATTTCAGCTGAAATATATTCATCAATATCTTCTGGGTTAAATAATTTATAGTCTGGATGTAACGTTACTATTATATGAGTATGTGGTAAACCTCTTTTTTGAAATTCAATTGAATATATATAAGATATAACATTACCAAAAATATGGTTTTTGTCAATATCATTAAGTAACATTTTAAATTTTGCATAAAATAAACGTACTGTAATGTTTGGAATATCATTTACAGTTGTTCCATCTGGAAAGTTTTTTAAAATTGTTTTAAATTCTTTCCATTTAGGATTACATGTCATTGTTATGAATAAATCTGGTTTTCATGTATTTCTCATTATTGCCATTGCGTCTTGATAATATTGTTGCATATATCTTGGACTTCCGATATATGATGATGGTAATATGAATAAGTTTCCAATTCATTCTTTTTCAAAATTTTTGGAAATATTTGATGCACTATGTTTTACATGATCTAATAAACCTTGATAACATTCAATTCTTAACTCTTTTTGATGATTTCTAAAATAATTCATTCTATTACTTTCGATCATTACATAAGCATGTATAAAAATTGTTGTGTTAACTTTCCACCGTATAATAAAGGGCTAAAATTATTATCATCTGGTCTATATGATAATCTAAATAAATAATATTGAAGTACAGTAAGATCTTCGCTTTCACTATAGTTTTGTTTGTTAGTATCAATAACATTTTTATTATTATAAGTTTTTTCCATATTAACTTTTTGTTTTTTTTTATACCCAATACTCCAACCTAAATCTCCTAACGGAAACATTATTGGGAAAACCATCGGATCCACGTGATGCGACAATTTGTTTATATAAGTATGAGTAAGTTCATTTTCTCCTACTTCTTTCGGATATATACAAATGTCGTAGTTATCTGGAATGCCTGTGTTTGATACTATAATAGCGCCACATTCTGATGTTAATGGTTTATTATAAAGATGTTTAAGTTTATTATTTTTTCGAATGAAATATAATTTATAATTTGGAAGATTTTTTATATTGGATACATAATGTAAATGTTTATAATTTTTACTATATGGATTATTATTCATTATTTTAGTTACGATAATCATATGTTCATTACTTAATTTTTCGTTATTTTTTAACCTTTTCTGAATAGCAGTTTCGTTATCGTATATATATAATTGACCACATGATGCTTCTTCATTATTAGACGGTAATAAATTGTTAGGTGTTGTATGACATATTTGTCCTTGAATTTTTAAATTGTATATTGCTTTTTCTTTGTTATGAACAACATTCGCATTGAATGTTGCGAAACAAAATAAATTATTATAATATCGGATTAAATGCTTAAATATTTTATCGTTTAATAATAAAAATTTTAATTTTTCGTCATATTTACTTAATGGTGGTAAACTAATAGTGCCGTTTGAACAACAGTTAAATTTTTTCACTTCTTCTTTCCAAATCATAGCTCCACAGTATTGGCATTTTAAATTCATTTGTTCAAATGTTGATGTAAGTATTAACTTTTTATCTTTTTTAGTATAATTAATTGTTTTTATTATTTTTCTTTTTTTTATACAACTATTTTCTTTTGAAATATTATTAATTAATTTTCTTTTAAGATTGTATTTATGATTTTTAATTTTATTAATTTCTTTTGTAATATTACTGTTATCATAATAGTAGATAAGCTAGGCCGGTTCTGGCTCAAACAGGCCGTGACCTGTTTGAACCAGAACCGGCCTAGGGTTTCTGGCTCACCCGCAATTGCGTAATGGTCATTAACCCATATACCAGGTCGTGACCTGTTTGAGCCAGAACCGGCCTAGGGTTTCTGGCTCACCCGCAATTGCATGGGAGTCAATAACCCATATCAAGTCGCAACCTGTTTGAGCCAGAACCGGCCTAGGGTTTCTGGCTCACCCGTCATTGCACGAGGCCAAATAACCCAGAACTTTTTTGATCCAGAATCGGTTCTGACTCACCCGCACGGGAAAACCGGGGAATCGACCTACTGATTCCGGATCATGGTCAGGTCTTGCCTCGTTCTAGGCCAGCCACAATGATGGTCCTGAGGGGCGAGGAGCGGGCTGCCGGCAGCGAACGGCCAGCGGTCCGCGGCAAGCAGTTGGCCGGCGGGCAGCGGGCGGCCTGCTGCTTGTCAGCCTGCATCACTCGGCCAGCGGTTCTTATCTACTAGTTAATATTTAGAACTTTTTATAACCCTTTTGCTCGGGCAAAGAATATGTGTTTGTGGAAATTTTTTCCGAACATTTTTTCCACTGCGACTTTTTTGTGTCGTTTTGTATCAGTTGTTGTTGCCCAGGAGCAACGGTCGAGCTGCTTTGACCCATTATTAGGGTATGAAAGCTTCTAACGACCGCAACACGCTTATATAACCGAAGCCTTGACTAACTTTGCTTGCGAGAGCCATCTAGCGGTCAGAATTTGAAGGAGGATGAGAGCCCCACCTCGCTCCTATCCTGTCAGGTTCTACCTGTCTATCAACCTCTCCATTATCATTCAAATATTTTTTTATTCGGCATTCTCTTCCATGTTGTACACTCCATTATGGTTAGTACCATTGCGAATATTTAAAAGTTTTCACGAAAAAAACGCCGGAGGGTGGATTCGAACTCACGATCTCTAGATTACTGAGCAACCACCTTACCACTCGGCTATTGAGACATATGTATACTCATAGCTTAATTTATATTCTTATAGCGCGATGCCTTCACGGTAGTGCCGTCGGTAAGGTAGAACACTGTAGGTAAATGAATATACTCTACCGATAAACATTAATATATTAATATAAAAAGTTTTCATGAAAAAAACGCCAAAGGGTGGATTCGAACCTGCGATCTTCAGATTAATGAGCAGCAACTTTACCACTCGACTATCGACACATATGTATGCTCATAGCTGAATTTGTATCTAATAGCACGCACAAGGCCTCAATGTTCACGGTGGTAAGGTAGAATACTGTATTAATATACTTTACCGATAAACATTAATATTTAATATAAAAAATTTTTAAGAAAAAAAAAAAATCGCCGGAGGTTGAATTTGGACTGACGATCTTTAGATTACTGAGCAGCCACCTTACCACTAGGCTATCGAGTCATATACATACTCATAGCTGAATTACGAGGACGCTGCGCGCGCAAAATATTTTGCACAATTTTGAGGTTATGAAAATTTTGTATATAGCATATGGTTCTATGTAAAAAAGTGATAGCCCCCCTATTGGAATACACCCCCCAAAATTTCATCCGTTTTTCGATCCGAGCGCTCCTTCTCGAGATATAAGCAAAAAACCAAAATTTCTACCCCCACCACCGATTTTTGGAAATTCTGTCAACGTTGTCGGATAGTATATTAAAAGTATGTCCCCCCTATTGTTAAACCCCCAAAATTTCGTCCCTTTTTCGATCCGAGCGCTCCTTCTCGAGTTATAAGCAAAAAACCAAAATTTCTACCCCCTCCATCCATTTTTTGAAATTCTGTCAACGTTGTCGGATAGTATATTAAAAGTATGCCCCCCAATTGTTAAACCCCCAAAATTTCGTCCCTTTTTGATCGGAGCGCTCCTTTTCGAGATATCAGCGAAAAACCAAAATTTCTACCCCCACCACCGATTTTTGGAAATTCCGTCAACATCATTCGATAGTATATTAAAAGTATGTCCCCCCTATTGTTACGCCCCCAAAATTTCGTCCGTTTTTCGATCCGAGCGCCTCTTCTCGAGTTATAAGCAAAAAACCAAAATTTCTACCCACACCACCGGTTTTCGAAAATTCTTTCAATGGACAAATATGAGATACCCCTCAGAGGTAGATAAAAGGCCCCGGCCTTGTCAGGATGCGTACGGTAGGCCTTGAACAGGTTGCCTTAAAATTTTTATTCTTGTTCAATACTTATCTAAACCTGGGCATATACCCTATTTTTCGAAGTATCATCCAAATAACGCTTCCGAATTTGACAGTCCCATATACAGATAGTTCATGAGAAAATTATAAGAAAAATGGGCTGGCAAAATGTTATGAACAGGCCGCATGACTCAACGAAAATTTAAAATATTTAACTCATAAAATAGAAAATAGTTTGAGACCTTTGTATTATAAAACAATACTGATATTCTTTTACGATTGCTCCAACATTTTTGCATCACAGAAGTTTAAATTAATACTTTTTTAATATTTAGAAAAAAAATGTAATTTATTAAAATATATATAGTATGCGCTTGATTTTAGCTAGTTTTCTCTTTTGAAAATAATACCTATGTTTGAATGCAAACTATTCGGGTCACATATGATTTATTTATAGTGTTTAAACCTTCTCAATAAAAATTGCAGCAAATAGTTTATTTATTTGATTTCACAAACAATATTACTAACATATTACACAAGTAAAAAAAAAAATACGTAGGTGGTCCCTTTAGCGGGATAGGATTTTTTAGCAAAAGTGAGACAAACAGCCGGTAATAGGATAATTTGAGGTTATGCTAGTCAATATTAGATTTTCAACACTCTATAAATACTAAAAATAATGCTTTTTTTGCACGCAAATAATTATTGCAAAATTATAGTAAAAAAAAAAACATCATTGAACCACCTCTATTCAGAGTATAAGATGTATGTAGCGACTCATTTATATAATCCTATCATAAACAGTTTATACATGTAATAAGTCTTATAAAATAATAAATGCTCAAATTTATTGTAGAAAATGGCAATGCTATCCGTAAAATAAATAAATAAATACTACTCAATTATAGACACCCTACATACTTAAAATTTAGCGAGGCACGCAATTTTCGTATCTTGAATAATAGTCGAATGTTTCTAAACGAACTGAAAGTATAAACATTATTCAATGAAAGAAAGATACATAGTTTTTCAGATGACTTTTATCGTTTTAAAATTGACATGAATGAGGCGGTTGAAAAGGGAATTTTTACTTTTATTTATTGGATAATCAATTTAATACTGTCCCGGCACCCACCTGTTCTGCAGATTAGGGCTTAACATGTTTAACTCGGAAAACTCATGTACGCAAAACGTGGACTGCTGCGCAGTTGAAAATCTGAGTTCGTGATCTGAGCTCAGCAGTCACTGCAGTTTTTCCGCGACTCTGAATCCTTTATATCATTCACCTTAAATAATCGGTAATTCCAGGCTCTTCATTTGTCAACAGAGCATGGCAGGAAATAGAAAAAAAAATGACAGGGTATTTGAAAATATTTGTTTACCAAAATAATTTTATTGAAAATTAACATGTGACTTAGCCAATATCTCAATTTTTAGATAATCTAGTACAATATAACTTTGAAAGATTAATTTATGATACTAGCATTGCGAAGTTCACTAAGAATAAAACGGATTTCACCATAGTTAGTTCTTATTCCCATGTTTTGCTCAGCAACGAGTACTTGTAAGCGATCAACTAATTTGTTAGGATCATCCCAGATGTCGAGTTCGTATGCAGTTGTAACATCTACTCGAGAGATTTTGGGAGCAACTTCTTCCTTTTCATCATCACTAGTCCACTGTCTCTTTTTACTTTCACGTTGATATCTCCAATTAATAAAGTTATAATTCTTACGAATTCTTCTAGGTAAATATTCATCGGTTGAGAAATCTGATGCATCTTCACTAGAATGATCAGCTTCATAATATTTATGGGTCTCGTTAGAATGCGAGTTAACTCGTGTATCAACAGTTATGAGCTTCTTTAGAGGATTGACTATAGGTTCAAGTATCTTTTTCGCTGCCACTGGATTAGTTTGCTTAACCCTTTCACTTTTCTCTCTTCCGTTAACATTATCTTCTCGAGATAATGGCGAGATACTTTTTACAGACGACTTTTCGAACATTGGAGCAATAAAATTATAAAATTTGTTACTCTTTAGTTTTCGAATCGACTCATTCACGCAATAGTGCTTTTTGTGAGCGCTCGAAACTTCAATAATCATACGATAATTATCCAAATCATCTGAATTGACGAGACTTTCATACAGAACTTTTTTGAATAGTAATTGCAGTAATCCTACGGACAAACGATAGTTTCGTTCCTTTATCTGGACAAAGTCGCCTTTAAATTTTATTGGAGAATTTCCGATCATAAGTAAATTTCCTCGCTTGTAAACACCATAAATATTATTCAGATATCTCCTAGAATTTCCGTTTAATTTCGTTACATATTTCTTGACTAGTTTTGCAAATTTACCATTATTGGAGCTAGCTATTTTATTATGGTCAGGGCTCATATTAGATAGTATGATTTCAGAAGTTTCCATATCATCAGCTGTATCCAGAGATTCAGCACTTTTTGTCAAACCTAATAAAGACTGTGATTTTTGTACTACTGCATCCTGAAATTAGCTAATAACATCCGGTGTGTTTGCCATGTTTATGCTTCAATAGTTTAGCATCAACTGAATAAATATACCGCCAACATCCTTTTTATACTTTTATGCTATTATAGAGTAACACCTTCTATATCATACAGTCAAAATTTTTAAACTTTTATGCTATAGAGTAACACCTTTTTGAACTTGTATTCTACTATAGAGTAACACATTTTTATGTTATAGAATAACACCTTCTATGTCATACAGTTAAAACTTTTTAAACTTTGTGTCATAGAGCAATACCTTTTATATGTCATAGAGTAACACCTTTTTTATGTCATAGACTAACAACTTTTTTATGTCATAGAGTGACATCTTTTTTATGTTACAGGGTAACACCTTTTTCATTGCTATATAGTAACACCTTTTTGAAATTTTATGACATAGAGTAACACCTTTTTATGTTATTTAGCATCATCTGAATAAATATATCGCCAACATCTTTTTTTATACTTTTATACTATAGAGTAACACCATCTTCAACTTATCTGCTACTATAGAGTAGCACCTTCCATGTCACACAATAACATCTTTTTACACTTTATGTCATAGAGTAACACCTTTTTTATGTCATGGAGTAACACCTTTTTTATGTTATAGAGTAACACCTTTTTTATGTCATAGTGTAAGACCTTTTTTATCTCATAGAGTAACTACTTTTTTATGTCACAGAGAGACATGTTTTTTTATGTCATAGAGTTACACCTTCTTTATGTCATAGAGTGACATGTTTTTTATGTCATAGAGTGACATCTTTTTTATGTTACAGAGTCATACCTTTTTATCTCATAGCGTAACAGCTTTTTGTGTCTCAGAGTGACACCTTCATTGCTATAGAGTAACACCTTTTTGAACTTTTATGTCATAAAGTAACACCTTTTTATGTTATTTAGCATCATCTGAATAAATATATATCCAACATCCTTTTTATATTTTTATGCTATAGAGTAACACCATCTTGAACTTATCTCCTATTATAGAGTATCACCTTCTATGTCACACAATAACATCTTTTTACACTTTATGTCATCGAGTAACACCTTTTCTATGTTATAGAGTCACACGTTTTTTATGTCATAGAGTAAGACCTTTTTATGGTACAGTGTAACACCTTTTATGATGACGTCTCTCTACTCATAAACTGTTCGTGCACAATAAGTGTTGATGGCGTCTCCTTACCCATAAGCTTTTCCTATATAATAAGTGGTGATGATGGCGGTGGTAGTGGTGATGGTGAGCCTACGACGGAGATAAAAGCTAATCCTCCAAGCGAACGGTTGTAGGTGCTCTGCCCAATTCGACTACTTGGCTTCGAAAGGTATTACTCTATGATATACAAGGTGTCACTCTATGACATAAAAAGGTGTTAGACTATAACGTAAGAAATGTGATACACTATATCACAAAAAAGGTATTAGACTATCCCATAAAAAATCAAAGGTGTTACTCCATACCACAAAATGTGTTACTTTATAACATAAAAAGGTGTTGCTCTATGGCATAAAAAGGTGAAACTCTATAGCAAAAAAGTATAAAAACATAGCACTCTTTATCCCAAGGTGATATTCTATGACATAAAAAGCTGCTACTCTATGACATAAAAAAGGTGTTACTCTATAACATAAAAAGGTATCACTCTATAACATAAAAGTTTGAAGAGGTGCCACTCTATGACTTAAAAAGGCATTACTTCATAATATAAAAGTTCGAAAAGGTGTCACTCTATGACATGAAAATGTTGTCACTCTAATGGCCCGAGCATCGTGCGGCCCGCGGTCCCGGGAATAACTTGGTCTTGAAGGAATTACTCTCTCTAATGGACAATATTGAACCACTGTTTCTTCAAAGAGCCGTTTCCATGGTAGAGACTAACAGATAATTATAGAGAAGAGAATCTATAGTTGGAGCGTCACTGTCATGGAACACCGTGGTCATCAGGCGAATTTGACTATACCCTCATCGATATGATTATTTGTGAGACTCTTAAGATGCTAGAGGAAGGTGGGTCGATGTTTAGCTGCAAATTTTGAGGTTATGGTTGAATTTGTAACACATGTATTGGAAGTAGTAGAAACTGTAACAGTCGAGTATAAATAATATACAGCCGCTAGCCGCGTGCCGCAGCTGCTCCGAAAACGCCGTGGCCGCGGCCCGCACGATGCTCGGGCCATTAGAGTGACAACTTTTTCATGTCATAGAGTGACACCTATTCGAACTTTTGTATTATGAAGTAATGCCTTTTTAAGTCATAGAGTGGCACCTCTTCAAACTTTTATGTTATGGAGTGACACCTTTTTATGTTATAGAGTAACACCTTTTTTATGTCATAGAGTAGCAGCTTTTTATGTCATAGAGTATCACCTTCGGATAAAGAGTGCTATGTTTTTATACTTTTATGCTATAGAGTTTCACCTTTTTATGCCATAGAGCAACACCTTTTTATGTTATAAAGTAACACCTTTTTGTGGTATGGAGTAACACCTTTGATTTTTTATGGGATAGTCTAACATCTTTTTTGTGATATAGTGTATCACATTTCTTACGTTATAGTTTAACACCTTTTTATGTCATAGAGTGACACCTTCTATATCATAGAGTAACACCTTTCGAAGCCAAGTAGTCGAATTGGGCAGAGCACCTACAACCGTTCGCTTGGAGGATTGGCTTTTATCTCCGTCGTAGGCTCACCATCACCACTACTACCGCCATCATCACCACTTATTATATAGGAAAAGCTTATGGGTAAGGAGACGCCATCACCACTTATTGTGCACGAACAGTTTATGAGTAGAGAGACGTCATCATAAAAGGTGTTACTCTATACCATAAAAAGGTCTTACTCTATGACATAAAAAACGTGTGACGCTATAACATAAAAAAGGTGTTACTCGATGACATAAAGTGTAAAAAGATGTTATTGTGTGACATAGAAGGTGCTACTCTATAATAGGAGATAAGTTCAAGATGGTGTTACTCTATAGCATAAAAATATAAAAAGGATGTTGGATGTATATTTATTCAGATGATGCTAAATAACATAAAAAGGTGTTACTTTATGACATAAAAGTTCAAAAAGGTGTTACTCTATGACATAAAAAAGATGTTAATCTATGACATAAAAAAGCTGTTACTCTACGACAAAAAAGGTATGACTGTAACATAAAAAAGATGTCACTCTATGACATAAAAAAAATGTCACTCTATGAGATAAAAAAGGTGTAACTCTATGAGATAAAAAAGGTGTTACACTATGACGTAAAAAAGGTGTTACACTTTGACGTAAAAAAGGTGTTACTCTATGAAGTAAAGTGTAAAAAGATGTTATTATGTGACATAGAAGGTGCTACTCTATAATAGCACATAAGTTCAGGATGGTGTTACTTTATAGTATAAAAATATAAAAAGGATGTTGGATGTATATTTATTCAGATGATGCTAAATAACATAAAAACGTGTTACTCTATGACATAAAAGTTCAAAAAGGTGTTACTGTATAGCAACGAAGCTGTCACACTATGACACAAAAAGATGTTACTCTATGACATATAAAAACTGTTACTCTATGAGATAAAAAAGGTATGATTCTGTAACATAAAAAAGATGTCACTCTATGACATAAAAAACATGTCACTCTATGACATAAAAAAGGTGTTACACTATAACATAAAAAAGGTGTTATCTATAATAGCAGATAAGTTCAAGATGGTGTTACTCTATAGCATAAAAATATAAAAAGGATGTTGACGATATATTTATTCAGATGATGCTAAATAACATAAAAAGGTGTTACATTATGACATACAAGTTCACAAAGGTGTTACTCTATAGCAAAGAAGCTGTCATACTATGACACAAAAAGATGTTACTCTATGACATAAAAAAGCTGTTACTCTATGAGATAAAAAAGGTATGACTCTGTAACATAAAAAAGGTGTTACACTATGACATAAAAAAGGTGTTACTCTATAACATAAAAAAGGTGTTACTCCATGACATAAAAAAGGTGTTACTGTATGACATAAAGTGTAAAAAGATGTTAATGTGTGACATAGAAGGTGCTACTCTATACATAATAGCAGATAAGTTCAAGATGGTGTTACTCTATAGCATAAAAATATAAAAAGGATGTTGGCGATATACTTATTCAGATGATGCTAAATAACATAAAATGGTGTTCCATTATGACATACAAGTTCAAAAAGGTGTTACTATATAGCAATGAAGGTGTTACTTTATGACACAAAAGATATTACTCTATGACATAAAAAAGCTGTTACTCTATGACATAAAAAAGGTATGACTAAGTAACATAAAAAAGATGTCGCTCTATGACATAAAAAACATGTCACTCTATGACATAAAAAAGGTGTAACTCTATGACATAAAAAAGGTGTTACTCTATGACATAAAAAAGGTGTTACACTATGACATAAAAAAGGTGTTACTCTATAACATAAAAAAGGTGTTACTCCATGACATAAAGAAGGTGTTACTCTATGACATAAAGTGTAAAAAGATGTTATTGTGTGACATAGAAGGTGCTACTCTATAGTAGCAGATAAGTTGAAGATGGTGTTACTCTATAGTATAAAAGTATAAAAAAGATGTTGGTGATATATTTGTTCAGATGATGCTAAATAACATAGAAAGGTGTTACTCTATGTCATAAAATTTCAAAAAGGTGTTACTATATAGCAATGAAAAAGGTGTTACCCTGTAACATAAAAAAGATGTCACTCTATGACATAAAAAAGTTGTTAGTCTATGACATAAAAAAGGTGTTACTCTATGACATATAAAAGGTATTGCTCTATGACACAAAGTTTAAAAAGTTTTAACTGTATGACATAGAAGGTGTTATTCTGTAACATAAAAATGTGTTACTCTATAGTAGAATAAAAGTTCAGAAAGGTGTTACTCTATAGCATAAAAGTTTAAAAATTTTGACTGTATGATATAGAAGGTGTTACTCTATACTAGCATAAAAGTATAAAAAGGATGTTGGCGGTATATTTATTCAGTTGATGCTAAACTATTGAAGCATAAACATGGCAAACACACCGGATGTTATTAGCAAATTTCAGGATGCAGTAGTACAAAAATCACAGTCTTTATTAGGTTTGACAAAAAGTGCTGAATCTCTGGATACAGCTGATGATATGGAAACTTCTGAAATCAAACTATCTAATATGAGCCCTGACCATAATAAAATAGCTAGCTCCAATAATGGTAAATTTGCAAAACTAGTCAAGAAATATGTAACGAAATTAAACGGAAATTCTAGGAGATATCTGGATAATATTTATGGTGTTTACAAGCGAGGAAATTTACTTATGATCGGAAATTCTCCAATAAAATTTGAAGGCGACTTTGTCCAGATAAAGGAACGAAACTATCGTTTGTCCGTAGGATTACTGCAATTACTATTCAAAAAAGTTCCGGATGAAAGTCTTATCAATTCAGATGATTTGGATAATTATCGTATGATTATTGAAGTTTCGAGCGCTCACAAAAAGCACTGTTGCGTGAATGAGTCGATTCGAAAACTAAAGAGTAACAAATTTTATAATTTTATTGCTCCAATGTTCGAAAAGTCGTCTGTAAAAAGTATCTCGCCATTATCTCGAGAAGATAATGTTAACGGAAGAGAGAAAAGTGAAAGGGTTGAGCAAACTAATCCAGTGGCAGCGAAAAAGATACTTGAACCTATAGTCAATCCTCTAAAGAAGCTCATAACTGTTGATACACGAGTTAACTCGCATTCTAACGAGACCGATAATTATTATGAAGCTGATCATTCTAGTGAAGATGCATCAGATTTCTCAATCGATGAATATTTACCTAGAAGAATTCGTAAGAATTATAACTTTATTAATTGGAGATATCAACGTGAAAGTAAAAAGAGACAGTGGACTAGTGATGATGAAGAGGAAGAAGTTGCTCCCAAAATCTCTCGAGTAGATGTTACAACTGCATACGAACTCGACATCTGGGATGATCCTAACAAATTAGTTGATCGCTTACAAGTACTCGTTGCTGAGCAAAACATGGGAATAAGAACTAACTATGGTGAAATCCGTTTTATTCTTAGTGAACTTCGCAATGCTAGTATCATAAATTAATCTTTCAAAGTTATATTGTACTAGATTATCTAAAAATTGAGATATTGGCTAAGTCACATGTTAATTTTCAATAAAATTATTTTGGTAAACAAATATTTTCAAATACCCTGTCATTTTTTTTTCTATTTCCCGCCATGCTCTGTTGATAAATGAAGAGCCTGGAATTACCGATTATTTAAGGTGAATGATATAAAGGATTCAGAGTCGCGGAAAAGCTGCAGTGACTGCTGAGCTGAGATCACGAACTCAGATTTTCAACTGCGCAGCAGTCCACGTTTTGCGTACATGAGTTTTCCGGGTTATACATGTTAAGCCCTAATCTGCAGAACAGGTGGGTGTCCGGGACAGTATTAAATTGATTATCCAATAAATAAAAGTAAAAATTCCCTTTTCAACCGCCTCATTCATGTCAATTTTAAAACGATAAAAGTCATCTGAAAAACTATGTATCTTTCTTTCATTGAATAATGTTTATACTTTCAGTTCGTTTATAAACATTCAACTATTATTCAAGATACGAAAATTGAGTGCCTCGCTAAATTTTAAGTATGTAGGGTGTCTATAATTGAGTAGTATTTATTTATTTATTTTGCGGATAGCATTGCCATTTTCTACAATAAATTTGAGCATTTATTATTTTATAAGACTTATTACATGTATAAACTGTTTATAATAGGATTATATAAATGAGTCGCTACATACATCTTATACTCTGAATAGAGGTGGTTCAATGATGTTTTTTTTTTTACTATAATTTTGCAATAATTATTTGCGTGCAAAAAAAGCATTATTTTTAGTATTTATAGAGTGTTGAAAATCTAATATTGACTAGCATAACCTCAAATTATCCTATTACCGGCTGTTTGTCTCACTTTTGCTAAAAAATCCTATCCCGCTAAAGGGACCACCTACGTATTTTTTTTTTTTTACTTGTGTAATATGTTAGTAATATTGTTTGTGAAATCAAATAAATAAACTATTTGCTGCAATTTTTATTGAGAAGGTTTAAACACTATAAATAAATCATATGTGACCCGAATAGTTTGCATTCAAACATAGGTATTATTTTCAAAAGAGAAAACTAGCGAAAATCAAGCGCACACTATACATATTTTAATACATTACATTTCTTTTCTAAATATTAAAAAAGTATTAATTTAAACTTCTGTGATCCAAAAATGTTGGAGTAATCGTAAAAGAACATCAGTATTATTTTATAATACAGAGGTCTCTAACTATTTTCTATTTTATGAGTTAAATATTTTAAATTTTCGCGCCTAACCACATCAGTTGAGTAATGCGGGTTAAGGCATGTTCATAACATGTTGCCAGCCCATTTTTCTCATAATTTTCCCATGAACTGTCTGTATATGGGACTGTCAAATTCGGAAGCGTTATTTGGATGATACTTCGAAAAATAGGGCATATGCCTAGGTTTAGATAAGTATTGAACAAGAATAAAAATTTTAAGGCAACCTGTTCAAGGCCTACCGTACACATCCTGACAAGGCCGGGGCGTTTTATCTACCTCTGAGGAGTATCTGATATTTGTCCATTGAAAGAATTTTCGAAAACCGGTGGTGGGGGTAGAAATTTTGGTTTTTCGCTTATATCTCGAAAAGGAGCGCTCGGATCGAAGAACGGACGAAATTTTGGGGGTCTAACAATAGGGGCGACATACTTCTAATATACTATCCGACAACGTTGACAGAATTTCAAAAAATGGATGGAGGGGGTAGAAATTTTGGTTTTTTGCTTATAACTCGAGAAGGAGCGCTCGGATCGAAAAACGGACGAAATTTTGGGGGTCTAACAATAGGGGCGACATACTTCTAATATACTATCCGACAACGTTGACAGAATTTCAAAAAATGGATGGAGGGGGTAGAAATTTTGGTTTTTTGCTTATAACTCGAGAAGGAGCGCTCGGATCGAAAAACGGACGAAATTTTGGGGGTTTAACAATAGGGGGGACATACTTTTAATATACTATCCGACAACGTTGACAGAATTTCCAAAAATCGGTGGTGGGGGTAGAAATTTTGGTTTTTTGCTTATATCTCGAGAAGGAGCGCTCGGATCGAAAAACGGATGAAATTTTGGGGGGTGTATTCCAATAGGGGGGCTATCACTTTTTTACATAGAACCATATGCTATATACAAAATTTTCATAACCTCAAAATTGTGCAAAATATTTTGCGCTCGCAGCGTCCTCGTAATTCAGCTATGAGTATGTATATGACTCGATAGCCTAGTGGTAAGGTGGCTGCTACTGAGCAATCAAAATAAAAAAAAGCCTTGTATCTTGATAAATTCACCTCGTAAATTGTTCCAGTTAATTAGAATAAGTTTTATAACTCATTAATGAATAATTGGCTTTGAGGGTCCTGCTGTCCAAAGGAAGGGTAAGTCAAGGATGACGAAATGACAACCCACGATGATATATTAATCGTCGACGTTTCGAGTTTTTATTTAAACTCCTTCTCAAGACACTAGTACAAATTTAAATAATAAAGTACACATTAATGAAAGTTATAAACTAAACAATAGTAATCGCATCTAAGATTAACGAACAAGATTTACTTACAAAGTCTAGGCAGTCTCTTAAAGTTACGTAGGTGATCGCTTCAGTATCACCAGTCAATTGTTACAATAATGAACATTCGGGCTTTATATATTACATAGAATGCATGTGTGCGTTACACATATATGTAAATACCATTTGATCAAACGCGCGGGGTGGTTCTAAGTGTTACGCGGTCTCGCAAGTATTAGGCGAATATATGTAAAAGAGCCCAGGTGGGGGCTGGGCTAATAATACTAGTTATTCAAAAGTGGCAAATGGGCGTGGTCATATCTTTACTTTCATACTTTCCTAATACTGTACAATGATATTGATCGTGCTTTCATGAGAATTTCTATTGTAAGAAGTGATTTTTATTTATAAATGTCTTATATTCAAATCTAAGTGTCTTTGTATCTTGTTGATTATTAATATATTGTGGTTGTGCATGTATAAACAACATTTCGGCTAATTTGCGCTTCCCTAATAACTGTTCCGTATGTAATACTTTTACATTATTGAAATTAAAATTATGCTCAGTTTCTTCCATATGAGTGTAAATTGCCGAACCTCGATCTTTGTTTTCGCATTTTTTCTTATGTTCCTTAACTCTAATACATAATCGTCTTTCTGTTTGACCTACGTATGTAGCCGCACACTCATTACATTCTATCCGATAAACGACATTGGTTTTCTCATCTTTAGAACTCACGTCTTTACCCAATTTTATAAAACAGTTCCATTTATTTACAGTATTATTTAACACTTCAGTATTATATTTTTTAAAAAATTTTGAGATAATCGGATTTAATTCATTTATGTAAGGGATCACTATGTGTAATTTTTTCTCACGCTGTATTCTTTTTTCATTAGTGTAATTCATGCTTCTAAGTCTTAATTTTATGTATTTGTTTATCAAATATATTGGATAATCATTTTTGATTAGGAACTGTTTTATCAAATTTAAGTTTACATTATGAAACGAAGTATGTGAAAGTTTAATTGCTCTGTCAACTAGTGAGTAAATAATCGCAATTTTGTTTTTTTGTGGGTGTTGTGAGTTGTAATTCAATAACCTACCGGAAAATGTTGGTTTTCTGTACCAGTCTGTAAACAATCAAATAAAATACGTAATCACTTTCTCTCAATTATAAGCAAATTCCAAAATAGAATCCTGTCCAATAATTCAACCTTTGAAAAACAACTTAAGATCGACATACAATTAACAAAAACATTCATTAAAAATAATAAAGACCTTCTTATTACTAAGGCCGACAAGGGTAATGCAACGGTTATTATTAAAAAATCCGTATATTTGGAAAAAATGACTATGTTATTTAATGATGAAAAGTATTATGAGAAAATAAAAAAGAATCCGTTAGCAACATTAGAGAGAAAAACTAGATTACATATTAACAATTTAAATGATATGAATTTTCTGATGAATGGTAAAAAAATTCCACGAGTAGCACAAAAATGTAATGTGTCAAAAGGTTACGGCCTAGTCAAAATACATAAAGAAAACAATCCAGTCCGTCCGATTATCTCCGCAATAAATTCGCCTACTTATAACTTGGCTAAGAGTTTATCCAAATTCCTTTACGAACATCTGAAAAAACCGTTTTCACACATTAATAATAGTCTTCAATTAAAAGAAAAAATAGAAGGTACCATAATTCCTGATGGGTTTGAAATTATTAGCTTAGATGTGATTAGTTTATTCACAAACGTACCGGAATATTTGATTTACGCGGCTATTGAGAAACGTTGGACTCAACTTTTTAATCATACATATTTATCTTGCAGTGAATTCATAGAATCTATAAAATTTATTCTACAAAATAATTTTTTCCAGTTTAATGATCAATTTTATAGACAAAAATTTGGTTCTGCTATGGGAAATCCTATCAGCCCAATTTTAGCGGATATTGTAATGCAAGATTTAGAAACGTACGCCCTAAGTAAACTTTGTTTTGATAGTACCTTTTATTTTAGATATGTGGATGATATATTATTATGTGTACCAAAGAATTTAATAAATTATACACGAGAAGTTTTCAATAGTTATGATGAAAATTTACAGTTCACAACCGAAAAGTCGATTTATAATAAAATTAGTTTTCTTGATATAGAAATTATTGTTAATAACAAGAACATAATAACAAACTGGTACAGAAAACCAACATTTTCCGGTAGGTTATTGAATTACAACTCACAACACCCACAAAAAAACAAAATTGCGATTATTTACTCACTAGTTGACAGAGCAATTAAACTTTCACATACTTCGTTTCATAATGTAAACTTAAATTTGATAAAACAGTTCCTAATCAAAAATGATTATCCAATATATTTGATAAACAAATACATAAAATTAAGACTTAGAAGCATGAATTACACTAATGAAAAAAGAATACAGCGTGAGAAAAAATTACACATAGTGATCCCTTACATAAATGAATTAAATCCGATTATCTCAAAATTTTTTAAAAAATATAATACTGAAGTGTTAAATAATACTGTAAATAAATGGAACTGTTTTATAAAATTGGGTAAAGACGTGAGTTCTAAAGATGAGAAAACCAATGTCGTTTATCGGATAGAATGTAATGAGTGTGCGGCTACATACGTAGGTCAAACAGAAAGACGATTATGTATTAGAGTTAAGGAACATAAGAAAAAATGCGAAAACAAAGATCGAGGTTCGGCAATTTACACTCATATGGAAGAAACTGAGCATAATTTTAATTTCAATAATGTAAAAGTATTACATACGGAACAGTTATTAGGGAAGCGCAAATTAGCCGAAATGTTGTTTATACATGCACAACCACAATATATTAATAATCAACAAGATACAAAGACACTTAGATTTGAATATAAGACATTTATAAATAAAAATCACTTCTTACAATAGAAATTCTCATGAAAGCACGATCAATATCATTGTACAGTATTAGGAAAGTATGAAAGTAAAGATATGACCACGCCCATTTGCCACTTTTGAATAACGAGTAGTATTAGCCCACCCCCCACCTGGGCTCTTTTACATATATTCGCCTAATACTTGCGAGACCGCGTAACACTTAGAACCACCCCGCGCGTTTGATCAAATGGTATTTACATATATGTGTAACGCACACATGCATTCTATGTAATATATAAAGCCCGAATGTTCATTATTGTAACAATTGACTGGTGATACTGAAGCGATCACCTACGTAACTTTAAGAGACTGCCTAGACTTTGTAAGTAAATCTTGTTCGTTAATCTTAGATGCGATTACTATTGTTTAGTTTATAACTTTCATTAATGTGTATTTTATTATTTAAATTTGTACTAGTGTCTTGAGAAGGAGTTTAAATAAAAACTCGAAACGTCGACGATTAATATATCATCGTGGGTTGTCATTTCGTCATCCTTGACTTACCCTTCCTTTGGACAGCAGGACCGTCAAAGCCAATTATTCATTACTCAAGTAATATGCAGCTGTCGTTAGAATCTTAACTACTATCAAGTTTATAACTCATTAATTAAAAAATTTCAATGTTACCTAAATAATTATAAAATTTCTATATATAATATTTAAAAATTATATTAAAAAATTAACATAAATAATTTTCATTAAAATGTCTTTGACTTAATAGTATAAATAGGGTATTCATTAATAGTATAAATAGGGTAATAATATAAATAGGGTGTTACTGAATCTAAAGATCGTCAGTCCAAATTCAACCTCCGGCGATTTTTTTTTTTTCTTCAAAAGTTTTTATAATAAATATTAATGTTTATCGGTAAAGTATATTAATACAGTATTCTACCTTACCACCGTGAACATTGAGGCCTTGCGCATGCTATTAGATACAAATTCAGCTATGACCATACATATGTGTCGATAGTCGAGTGGTAAAGTTGCTGCTCAGTAATCTGAAGATCGCAGGTTCGAATCTACCCTTCGGCGTTTTTTTCATGAAAACTTTTTATATTAATATATTAATGTTTATCGGTAGAGTATATTCATTTACCTACCGTGTTCTACCTTACCGACGGCACTACCGTGAAGGCATCGCGCTATAAGAATATAAATTAAGCTATGAGTATACATATGTCTCGATAGCCGAGTGGTAAGGTGGTTGCTCAGTAATCTAGAGATCGTGAGTTCGAATCCACCCTCCGGCGTTTTTTTCGTGAAAACTTTTAAATATTCGCAATGGTACTAACCATAATGGAGTGTACAACATCGAAGAGAATGCCGAATAAAAAAAATATTTGAAGGATAATGGAGAGGTTGATAGACAGGTAGAACCTCACAGGATAGGAGCGAGATGGGGCTCTTATCCTCCTTCAAATTCTGACCGCTAGATGGCTCTCGCAAGCAAAGTTAGTCAAGGCTTCGGTTATATAAGCGTGTTGCGGTCGTTAGAAGCTTTCATTCCCTAATAATGGGTCAAAGCAGCTCGACCGTTGCTCCTGAGCAACAACAACTGATACAAAACGACACAAAAAAGTCGCAGTGGAAAAAATGTTCGGAAAAAATTTCCACAAACACATATTCTTTGCCCGAGCAAAAGGGTTATAAAAAGTTCTAGATATTAACTAGTAGATAAGAACCGCTGGCCGAGTGATGCAGGCTGACAAGCAGCAGGCCGCCCGCTGCCCGCCGGCCGACTGCTTGCCGCGGACCGCTGGCCGTTCGCTACCGGCAGCCCGCTCCTTGCCCCTCAGGACCCTCATTGCGGCTGGCCTAGAACGGGGCAAGACCTGACCATGATCCGGAATCAGTAGGTCGATTCCCCGGTTTTCCCGTGTGGGTGAGTCAGAACCGATTCTGGATCAAGAAAGGTCTGCGTTATTTGGCCTCGTGCAATGACGGGTGAGCCAGAAACCCTAGGCCGGTTCCGGCTCAAACAGGTTGCGACTTGATATGGGTTATTGACTCCCATGCAATTGCGGGTGAGCCAGAAACCCTAGGCCGGTTCTGGCTCAAACAAGTCACGACCTGGTATATGGGTTAATGACCATTACGCAATTGCGGGTGAGCCAGAACCGGCCTAGCTTATCTACTCATAATCTATAATATCATAGTGTCCAAAATCATATCTTCCACTATATAATAAAAATAATTTCAAAATATTAGAATTATTTCCAAATAAATGAACAGCTTCTGTGTTATTAAAACTTATTTTAACAAATACATTATAAATTTCAACGAAACTTTGATTTCTATATCTGTTCCATATATTGTATTTTTTGACATAAAGTTATAATAATCTCAACTATTAAATATATTTTCATAATTATCACTTCCAAGTATAAAAAATTTATACTCTTCCCAATTAGTAACAACATTTTGTACTACAACATGTCTAACTTTCATATGATATTTTTGATCATTATATAGAAAATGAGAAAAACATCGGAATAAACAATTTCCATCTCCAATAATTTTAACTAAATTTTCCATTATATAGTTATATATTTTTAAAATTTGAAGTAATATCTAATATTATTGAAACTATTAAACAAATGTAATAAACTATATGTACTTAAATTAAATTTATACCTTTTTCAAATTCTTATTTACTTTCCTCAAAATATATTACGAAACAGATAAATCAATATTCTTCTTTTAAAATATAAATAAATCCTTTGCTTATATTTCTTCAAATTAATCTTGACATGTACTATACAATATAATAATTATTTTCTTATAATTGAAATTTAAATTGTTCTATTGTTCTAAATGTAAGAATAAAATTATTATATAATTTGATCATTTTAATAGGGGGGCCCATCAATATCACGTTCTTTAAAAGGTTATATAATTAATTTTCTTTTCAACCATAACCACTTATCTCTATTTTTGTAGTAATTCTTGGAATAATCACGTATCTTAATTTATTTATATTAATTTTTAAAAAAACTACAATAAATTCTTATTTTTAGAATATATCCCTGAAACCCACTGTAACTTCATTAAAATTTCTATTTATTCCCGGAATAATCACGTAAGTGAAACTTGTTTTCTTTGAAATCAACACAATTTGGTCTAATTACTATGGTAAAAAATATGGTATTTAGATTAGTATTCATGGATGCATGGTGTTGCATTTAATCTTATTTGTCTAGATTAACACTAGTGTGAAACTAAAAACTAAATTTACTTGAAATTATGAAAAATTGAGATAAATGGTTATTCCTAGAATCTATAGTTTTATATACTATTTATAATCTATTTCAAAAAGATATGATATAGAATATACATCTATAAGAAATGATAACACTTTATATATTATTTATACAGTTATACAGTTAGTAACTAAAAAAAATGAATTTTTTTATCACTTTCATCGAACAAATATCTGTAAAATTTACTTCTATGCTTAAATATACAAATGTAAATATCTTATAATGAACAACATTAAAATAAAATCTTTATTATTAATTGAAATTAGTTATATTTTATAAACTATATATACTTAAAATATTTACCCTTTTAAAAGTAAAATCTTTTACATTTATTTCATAAAAAATCAAATTTTCTATAAAGTTAACCTATTATAACCATCCAAAAAGGTTAAATTATGATATAATATATTCTATTTTATAAAATTTATGAATAAAATGTTATTTGATTAATAAAATTTTTCAATTTAAATACTTGTGATCTAAAAATTTATCTTAAAAATATATAATATTTAATACATATGTAATAAATAACATTTTCTATAAACAGTTGTTACGTCCGGAGACGTATTCTCATTTTAAAGAAAAAGCATAATTAGTATCAGATATTTTCTGACACATAAAAGCGAGAATGCAACTTAATACTACGCAGCGTTCTGCTTATGCGACCTTGTGACGTATAGAGTCATCCACTCAGGAAGACAACGCATGCAGTTTTTAACATACGGTCGAGCTAGAATCCAAGCCACCGAACTCCGCGGCAGTCGAAAGGCCACACTTTGCAATGCTCAGCATTTCGCAAGTACGACGACCCAGAAAACTTGTAATACATAAGGTGTCAAAAGATGAATTCGATACGTCACCGGGCTCATCTTTAACCTAATTGTTTTGTATTATAAAAGAAGTGATGTGTGTCACGCGAGTCAGTCACAGCGTACAAGAAACCTGGCGAACTCCGTGTACCTCTACGACATCGAGAAGTTGAAACCGTAAGCCTTACACATCTAGTAAGCAGATTTTATAAGTTATTGAAATTGTAATCGTAAGCCTTACTCGTCTAGTAAGCAGATCTTATAAGTTATTTATAGTAAATTTATAAAAGCAAGCGTTATAAAAAGAATTGTAATTGAAATTACAACACATCGACCTACCAGAAACCAGCAGATTGTATTGGTAATAAATTATTGTATTTTATATAATAAACTTATATAAAACTAATTACTACTTATTTCCACTTATTTCCGGACTTAACAGTGGTTCCGGTACCGGTCGAACAATCGTTCACTAGACTATTTCAAATTAAAGAATAAAAATAACTTTTCTCCGGAACTTAACAGTGGTTCCGGTACCGATTGAACATTAGTTCACTAGACTGTTTAAAATAAAAGAATAAAAATAACTATTTTTCGGAACGTAACAGTGGTTCCGGTACGAATCGAACGTAAGTTCTCTAGATTTATACGAAAAAATAAGACTGGAATGAGAGGAAACGAGTAGTATTTGAAAATTACTAAAAATATCACTACTAACTACTTCCGAGCTTCTCGTTTTGCAGTAAGAAGTTGAGAGGATCATTGTACCGTGATCGTTTAAACTTCTGAAGATGAACGTGTACGGCTCATCCAGATTACTAACATATTAACAGATAAATAAAAAAAAAAGGGAAAATAGACGATGTTATAGAAATAGGGAAAGAAGAAAGGATAACCCAAATACAAATAACGTAAACGAATATAAAAAAAAGATTTCACATTAAGATAAAATCAAAATAAATCAAAATATATAAGTAAATAGCATCACGCAAATATATTTAACAAACAAGAAATTTAAAGTGAAAAATTCATATAGGGAAACATTAAGAAACAAATAATTAAATAATATCAGTAAAAACAAATAACTAAAATATTAGTGAAAAAAAATAAGCAAATGAATAAATAAATAAAAAGAAATTGAAATAAATAAATAAAAAGAAATTGAAATAAATAAATAAAAAGAAATTGAAATAAATAAATAAAAAGAAATTGAAATAAATAAATAAAAAGAAATTGAAATAAATAAATAAAAAGAAATTGAAATAAATAAATAAAAAGAAATTGAAATAAATAAATAAAAAGAAATTGAAATAAATAAATAAAAAGAAATTGAAATAAATAAATAAAAAGAAATTGAAATAAATAAAACAAATCCAACACGAAGGAGAAAAATGAAATAATAATACAAAATAATGATTATTGAATGGATAAATATTATACATAAACAAGAAATAAGAATATCAGAAATCAAATTATACGAAAAACATGAAGAATAGAGATATAAAATTGGCAAATAAATAAATAAATTGCCAAATAAATAATACACAAAAAAATATATAGTTGAACTAATAATAAAAGATATTTAAAAATAAATATTAAGTATACTGATACATAAATAAAAAGAATAAAGAACAAAACATAAGAAATGAATGAAGAGAAATAAATAAAGGGAAATAAATAATAGAGAATTTACACAATAGAAAATAGAAAACATATGAGAGATATAATCAGTGTATAAAATAATCAAGTCATTTTTTATCAAAATAAGGAAATCAAAATAATAATAAAAAATAACTAAACTAACGAAAAGTATTACAATAAAAGTAAGAATATTATAATGAAGAATCATACAAAAAAAAATTACAATAAAATATTACATTGCAAAAGGGAATATAATAAAATAAGAAAATGAAAAATATTTAAATATTATAATATAAAAAATAAACAACACTCAAACGAGAAAATGAAAGTAAGACAATAATAAACAAAATAAAAGATAAATTCAAAAATAAACTACAATAATAATTATGAACATTTAATAAAATGAAAAAACCATGATGAATAATCAAGCTAATACATTTTATAATTTTAAACAACAAAACCATTATTATACTAAAGTATTTCATTGTCAAATTTGCCGAGATCAATATCACGAAGCATTGTTTTGCTCTAATGCAGTTTGTGTTTATTGTAAAAGTAAAGATCATATATCTTATTTTTGCAAGAATGCTAAAAATAAAATAGAACTTTTTTGTAAACTCTGTAATCACAGAGGACATTCTGTAGAGAAGTGTACATTTAACCAAACAAATGAAGATTATTGTCAATACTGTCAAATGATAGGACATGCAGCTACTCAATGCCCTGTTATAAAGAAATATGAACTTGATTGTCAGTATTGCGGAAGCACGGGTCACTCAACTAAAGACTGTCTGTCAGCAGTATGTATGAAATGCAATAAACTCGGGCACTGGATAAAATACTGCCCTATAAACGAAAAAATAATGTGGTGCGCGTTATGCAAGGAAGAAGACCACGATTCATCAGATTGCAAGCGTGCGATTTTAAGAAATAGAATAATTTGTCAAATTTGCAACAGAATCGGACATACAGCAAAGTATTGCCCAGAAAGAAATGCTCATTCTCAAAATAGTACAAACTACAAAAATTTAGAAAATAAAGAAATTCATCAATTACCAAATACTACAAGAAATTATAACCGATTCATTAACAAGACTCAAGAACAAAATTACAAGCCAAGAAACACGATTTTTAATAATCAACAACCCAATACAGTAAATAGGAAAAGAATTCAATGTAATTATTGCAAAAGAATTGGGCATGACGTCGACAACTGCAGAAAACTTAAAAATCTTATAATGCAATATAATGCAATGGGAAATCTACTGTAAAAAATTATGAGACTAATGAAGAAATGAATTTCAACGAATCTAATATAAAAACTCATGAGGATTGTGATGAAATTAATGTAATTGATTTTAATGAATCTGATATAAATAACCAAAAAAATGAAATTTCGAATGAAAATAATAAAGAAGATAATAATTCGTTGGAAACAGTAACTTTTTATGATGATCTTAAAGCCATTTTAGACATAACTTTTGCTTTAGCTGAACCATTTGAATCCGAAGATGATCAAATGGAAACTAAATTCCAACAAAACTCGCTTGAAAATTCGTTAAAAGAGAATATAGCATCAATACATTCAGAAGAGTTTTTTTTAAATGATACAAAAAATCTAAAGAACTTATTAAATAATAGTAAAGTAGTTTTCGAAAATGAAAATCAACCAAAAGATATGTTTGATAATCAAAAAATTAAAAAACATTTAGAGAATAAAAATCACCTAAAAATATTTGATAATCAAGAACACCAAGAACAGCTAGAGAATAAAAATCAACTAAAAGAAACTTTAGGTAATCAAAATCATAACGTAAAAATCAATCTAAATACAAATCCTAATAAAGTACACCAATTGCAATTAGTTTTAACCAAAATAACATTTAATAAAAACATCAAAAAACTAAAATGGACATCTAATAATAAAAAACATTTTAAAGAATTTGTAAAAAATACAAGATTAAAATTAAAATCTACAGGTTATTACAATAAATTTATTATCCGAAGAAAGTTTAAAAAGGGAGACAAAACATGGCTTCTTAAAGAACCAAATATGAATAAATTTCAAAAGGATCAGCATAATAAGAATTTTCAACGCTATTAAAATGAACAAAATAATATCTTAACTAATTATGAAAAACAAGCAAAGACAATATTATAACAAATAATAACATAACATTTTTGTTTTAGGATATGGACAACATACTCAATATTAACATCTATCATAACCTCTTCTTATTTTTCCAAATTTAATACAGCAATAGAGAATTATAATTGCAGCTCAACTTTTCCATTTGAAGCAAAACCATCCTACTTCTTGGTCAACTAGAATATAACCTTAAGGTGATCCAGGTTTTACCAAATATACAATTTAAAATTATAACCATTTATTCATTTGTCTACAATTGTTCGTATCAACTTGTCAGAATTTTGTGAAAAGCAACTATATTTCCTAAGAAAGTTAATAATTTTATAAAAATGCGATCGGAATAATATAAATTTGAATAATGAAATTCTAAGAAATTTTTACGAAGATAGCAAAAAGATTCATACATGAAAGATTTTAAAAGTAATGCTACGACTAACAATAACATCGTTGACAATTAAAAAAAATATATATATATTGTTCTTTTCTTTTTTAACAACAACAAACAAAAATATTGCGATTACATATTAAAATACCTCAGTTTTTCTTTGCTAATGAAATAAGAAAAGTTTCTTTTTTGTAAAAATTATGTGTTATTAAATAATAGAAATATTTAATTAATTATTTAGTCACAAGGTAGAAAACATTTCAGGGATTAATTTAATAACTTATTATTCTATCTATCTTTGAATAAGAAAATATAGAACTAATCCAAAAGAAAACGAAACAAAACCATTCCTAAACCTTGCAACCCTAACAAACATAGATAAAAAAAATTTGACTGTAATTTTATGCAAAATCAGATTGTATTTGCCTACAAAAATTGTTCGCATTCATAAAAGAAATTTTATGAATAGTTCAAGAACAAAAGAAAGAAAGAATTTAGGTAGCTGTACTCACATTGCTAAGATTAAATCGAATATAATGTATTGGAAGTGATCAGTTTCATAATATACTCACATGATCGTCCTACAAGATACACTATTCGGCACTGTATTGAGTAAAGCAATTTTCTACTCTATAACACACTGCATACTCTCTAATGCAAATATGTGAATGCTACTCTCATGCCAGAAAAAAATCTTGAGTTTTAAAATGAACTTTTAAAACGGCTGAGATTTTTAATGAAAAGTAATACAATGATGCATAAGAGCAATAACAAGTCAAAATTAACAAAAATCACTCCGTCCTATTGACCTTCCTTTTTTATCAAAAATACTTACCAATATAATTAAATTTTTCTTTTGGAAATAATTATAATTTTTCTCAGTATACGGTTGAAAAATATTTTTTTTATAATGATAATATCAAAAACCCTTTAATGTTATTCTACTTAAACAAAGAGGAAAAAATAATATATCTTTTGCCAAATATCTCAGCAGGGAGGGAAGTGAATGATCACTTGAATCATTCCCTATATATTTCTCCTCACACATTTTATTTACTACAAAATTATTTAATACACACATTATTTCTAAACTCAGTTAATCAATGACTTTAATTTATGTAAAACCAGCAAAACAAAATTTATTATACATTAGCGTAATAAAATAATTTAATTATCGAAATGCGATGTTCAAACAAGATATTATATATCTCTATACAAATTCTAATGCATAACGTATGCTATATTTATTACGTAACGTTTTATTAACCAATTGTTATATAAAATTAAAACCGTAGGTTAAGTGTAGTCTAGTGTTAGGAACAAAAATAAATGATTTACTTTATAGAAATTTATAGACGATACGAAATTTTGTTTAAATTTATTGAATTTTTATTATTGTTTTTGTTATTGTTTATATATATAAAGGACCCCGCACACAATGTATGGAAAATAATCATACGGTTAAATTGGATCAAACTTGGGGAAAAGATAGATCTTGAGGTCCTGAACAAAAGTTCTCATGGGCAAAACCCCCCAAAATTTGACCGGATGATTTTTTTCCATACATTGTGTGCGGGGTCCTTTTTAGTATGGATTTAATGATATGAATTTTTATTATTGTTTTTATTATTTGAATTATTAGTATTATTGAATCTTTTGTAACAAGAAATTACTGGTGGTTCAACTATTCCTATAATTGTTGAATCTCTACGATATTCAACAGTCTAAGGGGGGAGGTGTTACGTCCGTGACGTATCCCTAAATTACATTTAATATTCATATTCTCATCAGTAATTTCTTGATCCACAAAATTATGTGATTGCAAATTTATTGACACCCACGTATCAACTAGCATAGAGAAAAAAATTTCAACACAGGGAAATTGTAAACATTCTTGTACGAAATGAACCAGAATTTTAAACGAACCATATTGAAATTATTTAAAAATTTTTCAAAACATTTCATGAAAGACGTTGTTGTATTTATAGTTAACTTTCCATCTTATATTTCGACAACTATTCACTTTTAACTGTACGGCCTCGCGACACTCGAAGTCAATGAACTCTTCAAAATACAAATACAGCAATTTTTATGTTCCAGCAAGAATAATATGCGCTAAATACAACTGTCAATTTAAACAATGCGCACCAAAGTAATTAATAATTTAGAAAACTTAAACTTGATAACCATGAATGTAAAATAACAAAGTATTAATTGTTTAAACCATAATTTATGAGAAATTCATGTCGATCCAAGACTGACGAGTATTATTATTATTATATATATATTACTATTACTATTATAAATCGTATTATTATGTTTATCATTAAATAAAATTCTGTAACAGAAAATCTCTGATACATTTGTTGAATCTCTACGACATTCAACAGTCTAAGGGGGGAGGTGTTACGTCCGGAGACGTATTCTCATTTTAAAGAAAAAGCATAATTAGTATCAGATATTTTCTGACACATAAAAGCGAGAATGCAACTTAATACTACGCAGCGTTCTGCTTATGCGACCTTGTGACGTATAGAGTCATCCACTCAGGAAGACAACGCATGCAGTTTTTAACATACGGTCAAGCTAGAATCCAAGCCACCGAACTCCGCGGCAGTCGAAAGCCCACACTTTGCAATGCTCAGCATTTCGCAAGTACAATGACCCAGAAAACTTGTAATACATAAGTTGTCAAAAGATGAATTCGATACGTCACTCGGCTCATCTTTAACCTAATTATTTTGTATTATAAAAGAAGTGATGTGTGTCACGCGAGTCAGTCATAGCGTACAAGAAACCTGGCGAACTCCGTGTACCTCTACGACATCGAGAAGTTGAAACCGTAAGCCTTACACTACTAGTAAGCAGATTTTATAAGTTATTGAAATTGTAATCGTAAGCCTTACTCATCTAGTAAGCAGATCGTATAAGTTATTTATAGAAATTTATAAAAGCTAGTGTTATAGAAAAGAAATGTAATTGAAATTACAACGTATCGATATACCTTCATATTTTAACTTTTTATTTATACGTTTTCAGCTAATTTTATACAAGAAGAAGCCAATAATGAAGTTGGTGAAATTGTAAGTAGTAAATTGAATTTTTATTATTTGTAATTTTAATATTTAATTAATAAATCATTTTATTATTTATAGGATTTAAATGAAGTTCTTCTAGAAGTACGATTGTTAAGGAGAGACATTCATGGACTGGAAAATAGAGGTTTCTATTTTAAAATTATTTTAAATTAATTGTATTCACTTTTGTTATTTTTAATGAAATATTTTTAACTTTACAGATATTGGACAAGTGCAAGATAGAGCTCGAGCTGAAGTAAGAGGATTAAGAAATATAGCTTGGGGTAGAGGCAGAGTTGAACCTAGAGACGAAGGACAAGAAAATGAAGAGAGTGTTGAAGGCCGTCAAGAAGGAGTAAATAGAGAAGAAAGAAATGTAGGTAGAGGAAGAGGCAGAGGTGTTGGTCTCAGGATTATAAGAGAAAGAAGAGAGAATGAAGAGAATATACAAGAAGAATGTAGAGAAAGAGTTAATATTAATAGAGGAAGAGGAAGAGGTCGAGGACGGAGAGGTTGGATAGATAGGAGGTTAGTAAATGAAGAACCGTTAGTACAAGAAGAAGGTGATAACAACATACAACAGAATTTAAGAAACATATGCGACCAATGTTATCAAAGAGGAATAAGGGGTAGAAGAGGACAATGGATTGGTAGAGGGAGAGGCAATTTTAACCGAAGAGAGACGAAAATTATAAATTTTAATTTCTATTAAATAACGTTATGTATTTCTTAATCACTAAAAACATATCGGATAACAGGATCATTTCTAAAATTTGATGTCAACAAAGAATATATATTCTCATCATTTACACCTTTGATTGGATAGCAGGAAAATTTCTATCTTTACCATTAGATTAAGAAATATATAACTTTAAATTAGAAATATACTTTCATAAATTATATATAATTTCTATTGAACTTCGATAATAAGGTGAATTATATAATTCTATATTTATTGTTATTATTTACTTAAAAAATAAATTATATTATTAATATTTAAATATTATTATACCATTCCACTAATATTCAATTAAAAAAATTATACTAAAAGATTTCATTCAAATCAATAATTTTTTATTAAGTTTAAATCTATCTGTAAATAAAATATTATTAAAATTAAATTTTTATTAACTTGTTATATATACATACTTATGAATGAATTTTTTTTATAGTAAATATAATTGTAGTCATAATAATCATAAATATAAGATCTAATGTTGAACGTTTATTGTGTTCATTATATTAACCTTTTAGCTACGGGGCTGGTCCACATATGGACCAACAGTCAGGTCAGCGACTCTATCTGAGATATCCAGTGATATTATGTATACATTATTCATATTCTGAGAGGTCAATTTGTACTGAAATTTCCCCGCAGCCTAAAGGTTAAAGTAGATAATTTATCTTACTTTAATCTTACGATAATGTATCTTACTCAATATATTTATAAGATTTATATAAAGTATATAACTTAAGGGTTATTTAAGGGAAACCTTACCTAACTACAGACTTCTGCACTTGATTTTTCAAATTTCTCAACCAATTTTCATATTATCAAAATTATTGAAGCACACGCACAATCTATATAATTCAAAGAATGTGCTTCAGCTTCAATATAAGCAAAAATATGTAAATTGAGATAGATATTTGAAAAATCAATAAATGTCGGTAAGCATGTACAGACTATATAAGTAAAGCATCCCTTTAATATCTCATCTTTCTGTTAAGTTACTGGCTATCATTTGTTAATTATTATTGTCTTCATACTAAAAATAGATACACCTAATAATTTATTAGTATTCATCTTTATTTCTTTTCTTTAGTTCTAATTACATTAAACAATTATTTTTTTAAGATTTGGTGAGATTTTTTAAATATAAAAGGAGTATTTAATAACTGATTCTATTCAGTTATTTGTTGTCATTTTATATAATTTCTATTCAGTTATTTGTTGTCATCTTACATGATTAGAAGAGAACAATTCCATTAATTATATTCTTTTCATATTGAAAAATAGACGAACCTATAAAAATAAATTATACATAAAGTATCATTTTTCTTTATAATCTTTTTTATTTTTGAATTTTAACATGTACTTATCTAAATCTCCACTGTTTTATAGAGAATTATATTTGTTTTATATTTTTTTTGCAAAAATTTCTTTTCTTTTCGTTTACTATTATTTATTATCTTCAGTGTCAACAATAAACAGTGATCTATCTGTAAATCTGATAAATGTATCTGTAAATAAATCCCTGTGGCTATTCGCACCAAAGTCTTCTGCCATGGATCATGAACATGTTAGATATTCAACGACTTTTTTTGGCAACACATATACAACACGGTGCAATATCTAAGGCTGCGTCTACATAGTTTTTAACGTGCGTTTGACGCGCGTACGTCGTTTGCATTGTATGCATTACAAAAGATCTTTATATAAAGATAACAACTGATAAGAACTAATAAGTCAAAATTGTTTGTTTTCAATATTGATTGTATGTCTATATATATTATCTTATAAACATAGGTATTCACTTTCTATTAAAAACAAACAATTTTGACCTATCAATTATTAAAAAAGTACTTATATTATATCGAAAAATGGTAAAGGAACTTTTTTCTTAGAATTTCGTGCTCTATACAAAGATCTTATGTAATATATATTTTTTCATAACATTTCATATATTAAAAAAAATATCCTTCAAAATTATATGAACTGAAATAAGAACCCATTTTATATAAAAAATAAAATACTCTCTATAAATATATTTAATCTTCCATATATATTATTTCTTTAAATATCTTTGTCTATATCTATTTTTCTACATTTTTACCTTTATTCCATAGACTTTCTTTGTCACTCATTATTAAATAGTTTTAGAAAGGTTCGATGTTAATGAGTACATTGAGTTACTATTTGTGCAACGTTTCGATAACTGTTTTGTTGTCCTTATCAAGCACTAGAATTTATTAAAATATGGAGATAAAAACCCATTGGAGACCCGAATATTTGTCTATAATAATTTCCTTCAAATTGAAAAAATGTATTGTTCATTAGGAATCTAGAAGTCTCAATTATTTCGTTCAATGGTATGTTAAGATGTGTCATGTACTTGTATCGTTTTTCTAGGCCTTTAATAACCAATTCCTGGGGTACATTAGTAAAAAGTGATGTCACATCTAAAGAAATAATAGTATGATCATTAGGAATGATAATATCTTTCGTTTTTTCGATTAAATCAAAACTATTTTTCAGGTATGTATTCGGTTTAGGAATACTATTACGTATTAAAGAGTCTAATGTTTTTGACATTTTATAGGTGGGACTTCCAATACATGACACAACAGGCCTTAAGGGACTCTCCTTTTTATGTATTTTTGGGAGTCCGTAAATCTTAGATAGAATTGTATTAGTTTGTGTTAATTCATTCTTATGGTATTTTTTGTTAAAGTAATTATTATCATTCCAACGATTCATTACTTTTTAAACAATTTTTTGTAGTTTGCTTAAAGGATTACATTTAACTTGCGTATAAGTACTTTTATCTAATAATAACACCTCCATTTTTCGGTTATATTGTTCATTGTCAATGGCAACAGTTACATTACCTTTATCGGCCATTGTGAAAAAAACATCATTAGTCTTTAAAAAAGTCTTGGTTTTCTTCAACCTTTGTGCAAAAATTCTATCTTCATACGTAATATGCTTTTTCTTATTCATATGCCCCTTAATACTATTAATAATGTTATTTCTGATGGTTTCACTATTCTCACTGTTAAAATCATGGGAGTCAAGCATATTTTCCACATTTTTAATCATATCAACAATTGATTTTTGGTTATTTATGAACAAATTGAAAAGAATCAAATAAATTGAATATAACTGTTATTTTTATTGGTACAATTTAAGGTTTTACTTTTTGTTTTTGACAAACTGATTTTTAGGACACTAACAATAAAGTTTTAACTAAACTGACATTATCTACCTGTTTAGATAAGAATTATAAATTAATTAGATTTTAATGTTGTCATTGATATACTGTGTCAATTACTATGTCATATACGTAGTTAATTGACGTTGGTATTGATCACTTGACTATATTCAAATTTATTAGTTCTGTTTACATATTCTTAACGTAGTCTGACTGCCTTTGCTTTCCTTTGTGTTAATTTATTATTGTTTGGTTTATTATATGTTAATTTGTTCAGTTACTGTCCTATCTTAATGTGAGTTAAAAAGTGTACATAGCTTTTAATACAATTGACGATAACACAATAATGTATTATATTTACACATTATCAAAGGATAAAAAGTTTTTGTTATCGGGGATATTTAGAAGAAATGGAAGAATCGAATATGTAATAAGGAATATTTAAAGAGGAAATTAAATAAGGAATAAATAATAACATTTAACGAAGAAAATGTAATATTTAATTAACAAATTTTTAATACAGTCAAAATTTGTTTATTAAATTAAACTTAAGAAATTAATCAGAAAAAAACAGTTTTCCACATCACCTTAGAGGTACTGTTAATAGATGCGTTGGATTTTTATTTAAAGTGGTATCCTTCGCCAAGAGCCCTACATAGCCACTAAACTGGTCGAATATTAAAATCGTATTGGCGTATGTGTCGTTCCTTTACATACGTATATAAAATCTTGTAGATATTACTCTGAAAGAATAAAAATAAATTAAAAATGTTAATATTATAAAAGTTTAGAATTAATTAGAATATATATAAAAAAACGATTAAAGAAATTAACAAATACACAGAATTCAAGATTAAATAGTAGAAATAGAAAGATTTTTATCAGCTTACCTTATGTAAAAGAATTTGAAAACTTTATGAATTTACTTTTCAAAAAAGTTGATACTAATATAGTATATAGCACTAATAATAAATTAAATACTATCATCAAATTAGGTAAAGATAAAAATCAAATTGGTGATAGTGCAAATGTTGTTTATAAAATTAAGTGTAATGATTGTACTGCTTCATATGTTGGACAGACAAGTAGACGTGTGAATGTGAGAATTAAGGAACATGCTAAAAGATATATGATAAAAGACACCAATTCGTCTTTATATATGCATAAAATTGATAATAATCACACTATTGATTTTAATAATTATAAAGTAGTAGACACAGAAAGTAATAGAGGAAAACGTTTATTTTCCGAAGCATTGTTTATACATACGCAAAAAAAAACTACATGAACAAACAATTTGAAATAAATCGATTATCCAACGAATATATATCATTAATTAAAAGTTGTGAATTTATGCGTTTATAATATCATATGTACTTGTTTTAATATTATATCCGTCTATTCTGTAGTAGATAGACCAGGAGCACATGTAGAATAGGAGGAGCCACGCCCACTGAGTGCTAAGCCAGAGAGTCTATGTTAATGTCATTGGTGTTGGTTTCCTACCAATACGTGTGTTCCTGGCAGTGTCTTTTTCACACGGCCTTTTCTATGGTCTATTGTAGCCCCTCCCTCTGTATGCGTGACGGAAGGGAATAGCACATGTACAGTACACATAGTCATATTAAAAGTATAAAAGCAGGCAATAGATTTTTAAACATACTGACAACGGAATGTTCTTCCGAGTAGTTAAGCTTGACAAATTTTGTAAGTAAATGGTGCCCCTACTGAAAAGAACCACATGGGATCCCACGTGGAATCCCACACGAGATCCCACGTGTGAATTTGATATGGGATCCCATGTGGCATTCCACATTTGAACTCGAAGCATGAATTCCCACATGAGATCCCACAAGAATGGGATCTCATGGGATATGGCGTAAAATTTTGAGTTCCCCATTGTAAGTAACATCTCATGGGATCTCATGTGGGATATCATGCGTTTAACTTGAGTACGGGATCTCATGCAGATATGGCGTAAAATTTTGAGTTCCCCATTGTAAGTAACGGGGTTATCAAAAACAAGGTAAGCCTTGTAATTAGGACGCTTCGTAAAGAGTCATTTGAAGGGTTGACTTACACGGCTTATATACTCTTGGCCACAGATAGCACTACCGAAGCGCCGCATAGTGGATAAATAGCCGAAGCATACTTATGGAGAGCCGTCCATCACAAGTTCTGGTTTGTCACCGCTATGGGACGCTTCGATAGCGCTTTCTGTGAATACACTGGATGGCCGGGAGTATATAAGCCTTGTAAGTCAGTCGTTCAAATAACTCTTTACGAAGAGTCCTAATTACAAGGCTTGCTTTGTTTTTGATATCCCCGTTACTCCCAATGGGGGACTCAAAGTTTTATGCCATATCTGCATGAGATCCCGTACTCAAGTTAAACGCATAATATCCCACATGAGATCCTATGTGAGATCTCTTGTGGGATCTCATGTGGGAATTCATGCTTCGAGTTCAAACGTGGGATGCCACATGGGATCCCATATCAAATTCACACGTGGGATCTCGTGTGGGATTCCATGTGGGATCCTATGTGGGATCCCATGTGGTTTTTTTCAGTAGGGATGTACATAATATTAAGTGTGTAAGTGTTTTGTAAAACGTTATTGTATTAATTTAATTTGTATTTATTATATATATATAGCACCTGAAGAGGGACATAAAAAAATGTCCGAAACGTTGTGTTTAATAAAAAATTTTTTTAATATTAAAACACCTGGTAGTGAATGGCCATCATCTTCCTGAAATCTATCTAACAAAATTCGCTTACCCGATTTCGTGGGAAAAGATCGCCCCATTGCCATGAGTTTTCGCACGTGGGAATTGTACGAGTACCCACTACTTCTGATTACGTCGAGACAGGTATGGACTGTAAAAACATCAAATCAACTTGAAAAACCACGCTTTGTCATCTTAGGTTTTCAAACTAATAGAAAAGATCGAAGAGCTGCAAATGCTAGTCAGTTCGATCATTGCAATCTTACAAATGTAAAACTCTTTCTCAATTCTCAGTCATATCCGTATGGCAATCTTAACCTCGATGTGAATCGTAATCAATTTGCCATGCTCTACGATATGTACGCTAATTTTCAAAATTCTTACTATTGCAAAGATCCAGAACCTATGTTGAAAAAGTCGCAATATCTCACTTACATACCTCTGATAGTGATAGACTGCTCAAAACAAAACGAGTCCTTAAAGAGCGCCCCTGTAGACATTTGTCTGGAATTTGAAGCAAAGGAAAATTTTCCTGCTGGAACTTCAGCCTACTGCTTGATCTTGCACGATCGCATAGTTTCAGTATAGTCCCGTAAGCAGCGACGTACAGAAACTTTAAGGAGCATATAAGGTGAGCGAGCCTCCGGCTCCTCGTCATTCGTCATTTGGAATTCAAAGTGAAATTGTGTATAGCATGGACTACGCAGTGGATATGCAGGGCTTTAAAAAGCCTGGCAATGATTTCGTTTTGAAAGAGTTGGCTTTCGTGTCACTATATGACGATGATGTGCCTATAGTGCACCTCTTCAAACCGCCATTTCCTTGGCGAAGACTGACAGACAAGTACAAACGTGAAAATTTGTGGTTAGAACTTTGCTATCATGGACTATCGTGGAATGACGGTGATTACGATTATACGGAAATCGGAAAAATTCTACAAGATGCATTCAAAGATGCTAAAAGAATTTTCGTAATTGGCCAAATAAAAAAATTGTGGTTAGAGCGTTTTAATTTTAATGTTATCGATATCAACGAAATGAACTATTCATCTTCCGACTATCCAAGATCAGTGACTATATGTACTAACCATAATGGAGCATGTAAAACTACTTGTGCCCTGTACAATGTAAAGCGCATGAAGCAATTTTACCTCAACGATCCCAACATGGAATGGGAAGACGTTATGGAATGGGAAGATATTGATGAATAAAAATTTTAAGGGTAATGGAGGGGTTGATAGACAGGTAGAACATCACAGAATAGGAGCGAGGTGAGGCTCCTATCCACCTTAAAATTTTTTAATCATATAGCTGACCGCTAGGTGGCTATGGTGCTCTCGCAAGCAGTCAGTCGAGGCAAGGATTATATAAGCGTGATGAGGTCGTTAGAAGCTTTCATTCCCTAATAATAGGTCAAAGCAGCTCGACCGTTGCTCCTGAGCAACAACCACTAATCAACAACAAGAACGAGAAGAATCAAAAGTCGCAGTGGAAAAATTGTGCAGACAAATTTTCCACAAACACGCGCTCTATGCCCCAGCAAAAGGGTTATAAACAGTTTTAAATATTTATAAGTAGATAAGCTATCATACTGCTGACCGCCGGCTGCGAGCCGCTCGCCGCTGACTGCCCGCCGGCCACGCGCCTGCTGCGAACCGTTAGCCGCTGCCCGCTCGTGTCGCTTCTAGAGTCATGCCGTTTCTAGAGTCATGCCGCTTCTGGAGTCAGTATACGTTTTGCGATAAACCAGCTGACCGCAGAACTGCAGTCAGCCTTGACTCCAGAAAGCATACTGACTCCAGAAGCCCTGTGACTCCAGAAGCCCTATTGCTTATCTACTAGTATCATCAAATTCATCCATGTTCGATGTAAAAACTAAAATGGAGAATATTTAAGATATATTATGGGATCATGAATATAATTACAAAAAACATCGGTGATCTTTAAACAGTTACTTGTGTAATAATCAATCTTTTTTAAAGCTAAGCCATTATGTAATTATCACAAAATTAATGAATTTGATTATTATTTTATATTAAAATGATTTTTTTCACCAAGAAATATAATGCACTTAAAACTATTTTTATAATAATTAATGAATGGTAAAAAATTAAATATTTCTTGAAATGTGGACTGTATTCTGTTTTTTGTTAGGTATTGTCGGAAATTGAGATGACGATCTATTCTAATTGACTCGAAAGTACAAGTATAGAAATAGATAATTTAAGCAAAACGAAACCTTTATAAAGAGAGGGTTCTCTATTAAGAGAGAGCTTTTAAATACACTTTTTTTAACGCACACCTTTGTAAGAATGAGATTATCTATATATAAATACTTTTTTGGCAACTTGCTTGCGGAAAGCTAAGCAACATCTAGTGATTACAATCCCATATAATCAATAAAAAAAGAGATATGTTCTTAATTATTTATAATATTGTTTAAAACCTGGACCATCATTATTATCAATTTCCTTTAATATTAGCTACTATTAAAATACTATTACAATACTAATAACATGTTGTGAAATTATATAGTGCAATATTTCATTATATGTAGGCTAGGCTTAAAACTGTGCATGACAATGCTTGATAGCAAGTCTTATAAATAAAATATATGTTTTCAATGAAAAGATTTGATCTTTTTTCATTAGTTAATAAAAAATTCATTAGATTTGCAACATATTCCAAGAAACTAAAAGTTAATTAAATCTATACAATATTGTACTTAATCATCAATTAAGTTACCAAATATGTTGCACAATGGGTGCATTTCTCAATTTAATAAAAACCTCTACTCATTGGAAAAACCCATTTTATTTATGAGAAGATGATATTAAGTATAGTGATACGAATTCTTAAATCCCACATTTAATATTTTTAAAAACTTTCCAGACAAAAAAAGCTCGATTTATAACTGCATTACACAATGTTATTTCACAACGCATTAAAAAAAATTATTAAACTATTCAAGATTTGTTTAGGTTATACAACATGGTAAATGAGATAAAATTAAAAAAAAAATTTTGATCGCTTTACCTAGAAAGCATTAAAAGTTTACAGAAATGAAATATTTAATAAACTCGATGCTAGTAGATTTCATATATTTTGATAATTACCAATTTCTATCAATAGTATGTTCGTGTTCTTATCAAATTCAATTTTGCAATAAACAGTGGTTTACAGAGTGGTTTTCCAAAACATACTTTAAAAATGTATAACCTGGCAATTAAATATTTAGTTTGTGTAATGGTGCAAAATAACCGATACTTTCCTTTGATAAAATTAAATAAGAAAAAAAAAGAATAGTAATATTCTTCATACATATATCCGGAAAAAACTTACAACATACAAAACAGATGCAAAAACTAGCTGGCTTTGCAATAAAAGTTGTACTTGAATATTTGAGAAAAAATTAATAAGTTTTCGACTATCCTTTTAAATAGACTTGCAACTAGCAAGAAATTGTGATGTACTTTTTTAGTAGCAAGTATTTAAAAAAGTATTGTTCTTCATTTTAGATAAACAATATACTCACTCAAACTCATTTCAATAGGCCCGTTACACTCAAAAAAATATAAGGACCAGATACGGAAATACCATGGGTTAGTATATCTATATATATGAGGAACAGTGCTTATTCCCGCTTTTCCTCGTATTTATAGATATACTAACCCATGTTATTTCTGTTCGTTTCACAAGTGAACAGACCATTCCGGTCGTTTCTCCTGTTTAATTAACAAAATAAATGAGTTAAAATAGACAATTTGAGTTAAATAAAATGGAGAAAAGTAACATTTTTTTATTTTATTTTATTATATTTTAACACAATTTGTCTATTTCAACTCTTTTTTTTATAACTAGACAGCAGAATCGACCGAAATAGTCGGTTCACTAGCGAAACGACCAATAAAAAAAACGCACCCCACATGTTGATATTAAATTACTGAACTATTTCAATCGTTTGTTACTTTAAAGCATAATTTTATCATTATAATTATGCAGATCGGTAGTTGAAGTACAGATGAATATATACTCCATGCAGCACTTGACTATCTGCATATCAACTCATAATAATTAATATTGATGCATAGTTACAAATACATACATATGTTCATATGTTTCACGAATAATTCTGTAACATACAGTTTCCCTGCGCCTGAAAAAGGCTATATCAGGCCCTTTGTAGGTACCGGAGAAGTAATACTCAATTCTAAAAAATTTTTTTCATTAAAAAAATTTTTAGAATATTTTTATATGTCCTAACACGTATTGTACGATTTTATTTGAGGTTATGTTCCAAAAACATGGTAAAAAACACGAAAAAAATGTTTATAATTTAATTTTATAGCATTATTTGATGCAAAAATGGTAGTTCTGAGAGTGGAATTTGAAGATACAGAAAGAAATTGAAAAAAAATTGTTCATAAATATTTATTTAGCTATTGGTTTTGAGGTTATGTGCCAAAAACATGGGAAAAAAGCTTAAAAAATCGGTTTTTTCGAGTTTTAAATATGTTCCGGCTCGAAAACGCAAATTCGGACACCGCCATTTGAAAGAACGGGAAAACATACACAAAAAATCATTATTTACAAGTTAGCCAAAAATTACCTACATAACCTAAAAAATCATTGAAAAATTAAAAAATTTTTTCTCAGCTCAATTTTTTTTTTAATCTGAAAAAAATCAGGCTGTTTTCTTACTCAAAAACACATGTCTGTGCATTTTTCAGATTTTTTTAAAGAAAGGGTCGGCGGAAAAAATATTTTTCGAAAAAACACGTTTTTTAGGTTAAGAGACTCAAATCATCACCTAGGGAGCTGAAAATTTGGCTAGAGAAGTTTTTAATACTTTTTACTTTCGAATGATCAATCCCAAAAAAAAATCCAGGTGAGTGCAATTTTGACCATCTTATCCCGCTATAGCCTTTATGGATCAATCCTTTTACCCAAAGAACTCACTCGATTGGTACACAAAATCTACCCCTACAAAGAATTTCAAAGTGATTAAGCCAATTTTACTATAGTTATTTTCTATAACTTTGTCTTTCTAAACAAAATCACTTTTTTTTATAAATTATTTTTTTTCTCAAAAAATAATGAATAAAAAAACCTAAAAATTTAATAAGTTATAGTACTTAATATCCTTTATAACCAATAAAATATTCATGTTAATATCTTTTTGCTTCCTCCTAGAGGAAGCTTTGTGATAGTAAATTTTTGAGTTGTTGTAGAAACATGTTATAATTGTGTTCCGAGGTGTTAGGAATCAAAATACATGGTTTTTGAAAAATGTCTGTATGGACGTGTGTGTGTGTGTGTGTGTGTGTGTGTGTGTGTGTGTGTGTGTGTGTGTGTGTGTGTGTGTGTGTGTGTGTGTGTGTGTGTGTGTGTGTGTGTGTGTGTGTGTGTGTGTGTGTGTGTGTGTGTGTGTGTGTGTGCGTGTGCGTGTGTGTATACGCCTGATCTCAGCTTCTACTCGGTCGATTTTGACCGGACAGGTCTCATTTTTTTGTTTTTTCACGTGATGGCGGGCTAAAAATCCGTTTTTTGATTGGGGCGATGCGTTTTTGTTTTTTTTTCAAATTTTCGATTTTCTCAAAACTGTTTTTTGATTTTTTTTAATAATAGGATCGAGTTATTCGAATCTGATGGGTAGCGTTCGAAAGAGAATTAAAATACCTATATTTTATAAAAAAAAAAGTTTCTAGCTATCACGGTACTTTTGTTATTAACAAAAACATGTTTTTTTTTAGAAGCTTTTAACTCCTAAACTTAACGGTCAATTTTTTTGAGAAAAATCACGATAATACAGAATATAAATAGCTATAATCTGTTAAAATTTGAATACATTCTGTAGGCTAGATTTTGAGTAAAAAATTGAAAAATGAAAAAAATCAGTTTTGTATGTCCAACGATTGCAAGAGTAAAATTGACTTAATGGCTTCAAAATTCCTTTTAGAGGTAGATTTTTTATAGTTCTCGGTCGAGTTCTTTCGGCAAAATGATTGGTCTATAAATTTCAGAGATATTTGAGGTTAAAAATTTGTTGACATTTTTTTATAATCGTAATTTCTCGAGAACGGCTCTATGTATCTGAATAGGGTGGGTGGCATTCGAAAGAGAATTAAAATACCTATATTTTCTAAAAAAATTAATTTTCTATCTATCACGGTTCTTTAGTTATCATCAAATACAAAAACGTGTTTTCTTTCTAAAACTCATAACTCCAATGATGCTATCATCCGTATATTATAAAAGTAAAAGTATATAGTATTGGCGTCAAAATGTAATATGTTTGAATTTTCAAGATTGAATTCTTGAGTTTAAGTATTCAAAACTGATGATTATAATTATGCAATACATTTTTTAAAAAATTATAAATTTTGTTATTAAAAATTAATTAAAGGAATCAACAAATTACGGTTGAGGAAGCTACGGGCCAATGAATTGGCAGCGGTTTTTAATTTCGAAATATAATCTATTTACAAAAAATTACGCTTTCATCAATAACCTATGACGGAATATAGCTACCGACTTCTTTTTTTTTTTTAATTGTAGATAATTTTATCCTACATACAGAGAATTCATGATATATAAACAATATTTGTTCTAAATATTAAAAAAATCGAAAATAAAAATTTTGAAAATTAAAATATGGCTATAAAAAAAATTAAATTTTACAATAATAGAATATTGACTCCAATTGTGGAAGCAAAATCTAAAAAAATGATCACTCTCCCGTTAAAATCGGTCGAGTAGATCATGAGATATCAGCATATACGGACATACACACACACACACACACACACACACACACACACACACACACACACACACACACACACACACACACACACACACACACACACACACACACACACACACACACACACACACACACACACACACACACACACACACACACACACACATCCATCGGACATTTTCTAAAAATAGTGTATTTCGATTCCAAATTTGCTAAATAACATTTCTAACATATTATCTCATAAACTTTTTTTTTACTATCACAAAGCTTCCTCTAGGAGGAAGCAAAAGTGTAAAAACGTGTAAACTACATTCTTTTACCCTTTTCTACACTATCTTTACAGTTTTTTACACTTCTTTACACTTCTTTACATTTTTTAACATTGTATTACAGTTTTTTTATAATTATTAACATTTTATCATAGTGTTTTTATACTTTTTTAATATTTATAAAAACATTATTATACCTTTTTAACCCTTTCTTACATTTTATTACAGTTTTTTATAATTATTAACATTTTATCATAGTATTTTTATACTTTTTTAATGTTTATAAAAACTTTATTACACCTTTTTAACACTTTCTTACATTTTTTTAAAAGTTTTTTATAATTATTAAAATTTTATTATAGTGTTTTTACACTTTCTTAATATTTGTAAAAACTTTATTATACCTTTTTAACACTTTCTTACAATTTCTTTTTATAGTTTTTCAACAAATTCTTTCAGTTTTTTTATTCTTCCATACAGTTGCTTATATTTTTTTTAAATTTAAATCCTTCCTACTCGTCTGTAGTCTAGCGATAATTCAGTTACTTACAGTACTGTATTTTTTCTAGGGTACATAATGAGAAGGTACAATTTGTAGATTTTTTCAAAAAAATATCAGAACAACCGAAATTAGGATATCTAAGGCAATTGACCAATCCGCGCTCGCTATAGGCTGAGTATGTATGCATGTGTGCGGGTGAGCATGCAACGCGAGCGCCGTGCGACGATGTTCTGATGCAGTCTCTCGCTCCGCTGGGCCTGTTGGACTAAGAGCTCTGCTCTGCAGTTTTTGACTTAAGTCTGTACCCGTACACTTAATAAACCCATCCGTTTCCTAAACAGTGTGTGTATAGTTTATTCACCCCTAATTCCATTAGGTTATGGACCCTGTAAGCTTCCACTGCGTGCTCTGAGAGGTCTGTATTAAAAGAGACGGGGACGGTAATAACGTGTTGTAAGACGAGTGGAGAGTGGGTTGTGCGCGTAGCCGTGCCGCCTCCCCGTCGCAGCGTCGCGTGAATGTGCCGAGCCTTTTTCTTTTCGGCGCGTTTCTACGGGACAATCGCACGATTGATGTAAGTCAGAGACGAAAGCGGCACCGGGCTGAAGACGAGAAAAATTGAAGACAGGACAGCAGGCGTGAAAATCCTTTTTCCATGACCTCGACTTGCGAGGCTGGCACTCCGCGTCCCGTGATGCAATCTAGAGACGACATCATGGATCCCCAAGGAGGCGACAGTGAGAAGAAGGGTAAGAGAATCTTGTATTTTCCTAAAACTAGAATCAACCGTGGACCTGTTCTAAACGTTTCTTATGAATATGTGTGGGTGGGGGTAAATTAATGGCCCTCATTCCAACTAGGGCTTTCCCTAGTTGTACAAAGGAGTTCCCTAGTTGTATAAAGGAGAGGTTCAATTGAAAGTCGGGCGTATTCCGAGCATCCGAGTAAATTGTACAAAGGAAAAAGATGGTCGAAAGTGCGCGAAAATGAAATAGATGGCGCACGCGGGCGCACGAATGACACAGACTGCATGTAACAAAAAAAAAAAACGATCATGGCCGAATGTTGTTGTAGGCACCTGAGAAACGAAGAGAGCATACATGCATGCATGTGGGTGCATGTGTGTGTGTATACATGTATGTATGTGGGCTGCCATTAGATAAATCACGGCGTGAATGAACGTTTCGTGATAATTAGATGTGTTTACATATTAAAATACATAAGCCGTTCTAAAACGAGCCGTTGATAAGAATTCAGAAAAAATTAAGTAATTTGTGATTTTTTTTGCATTTAAGATATAAAAGAGTTCTAACATGTATGTGTTTGAATGTACATGCATGCACATGCATGCATTTGTATGTAAACGTATAAGAACAATCTCAGTAAAGACAATTAGGCTAATTTAAATAAACATTAAAATTCAAGGCACATTGCAAGAACTGACGATGAGATTGTGCAAGGAGAAGGCACTATCTTTCAATTCCACGAGTGAGAAACTGTATCTGGATAGAATGAACCAGCAGTACTACATCGTGAAAGATATATATGAACTGAAGAGTATTGGTAAATATGAGATTAAGTAAATTAAATTAAGATGGATAAAAATAAAGTTAGTTAAGAAAGTTGTTTAAGACAGTTGTAGATGGATAAAACTAAGTTAGCTAAGAGTGATACTTAAGATTGCTGAAGATAAGTGTACTTAAGAATAGCTAAGAAAGTTTGCTTAAGATTAATGAAGAGGGTTAATAGTTGACTGTTAAATCTAAAGATAAGTTAGAACGTGTTCGATTCAAGTTAGTTTAAGACAAGCTAAGAATGATAGTAAATCATACTTTTTCACTCTATGTATTACATAAATATAACTAGCTGATACTTGGGTTCGGTACAGCTGTAACAATGTATTCCATAAAAACACTAGCTGATACTTGTGTTCAGTACAGCTACGTGTACATGCATGTGTAGTACGTTTTTGGGCATGTGTTCTGTCCGAACATAATACTAAAGCTATGTTGTGCTTTTCAGAGAATAACCTAACGCCGAATGACAGGATCTTGCTGTCAGCAGCTATTCCTGTCAACACAAAAGCCATCCTTGTCAAGGTGCCTGAAGAAGCAGTGCGGAGCTCTGTTGTCCAGATGCCGAGCACACGTCACCAAGTTGGCAAGGCGACAACTCGGGCTGGGAGTCAGCAACTGGTTACCGTCCAACTTCTTGGGAAAATTCTCCATGAGCATGAGCTCAAATATGAGGCGCGGGCTCAGGAATTCTTTAAGGTACAAATGAAGGCGAATCAGTTAATGCTGGAAAGGACTTTCAAGACTATGTTTGGAAACCTGGCCCTCGCACAACCAATAGGGTGCGATGAGCCACCCCGGGAGTTCATCAAGGGCCAAACCACGCCTCAGACTAGTGTGTTTGCCCAAGAGCAACCAGCTGAGCAGGTGCAACAGGTACCGCAGCTGCAACAAAACCTGCAAACTGACGATGTAATAGGGCAGGACCATGCAGCAACTCTACGGGCCAGGCCTGTACCCGTAGTTAAGAAAATTGAGATCCTGAGAACTTCTACAAAACCGAAGAAGGGTACGAGCAATACTGTGGCTGTCCTGGAGGCATCCACTAGTCCGGTACAAACTGACGTCAATCGACCCAGGATTGTGATTAGCTCGGAACCGAGCAGAGAAGGACTTGCTAAAGCCCAAGAACTGGCCGATACCGAAGAAGACTGGGATCACCCGTCTAGGCGAAGGTCAGACACTGAAGAGATGGGGGCAAGTCAGGCCTCTGGGAGCAAAATTCCCAAAATACAGGAAATCTTAATACCAAATGTATCTAAGGTATGTAATGTTTCAATATCTAACGAGGAGCAAGATATTCAACGTGATAGGTTTGATCTAAAGGCTTACATAGATTCCAAATTAGAATCTCTTAAAAATGATAAAGAATCCAGTAATGATGGTGATCTGGTTAAACTTGTTGACAAAATTCAAGTAGAAATTTCCAATAAAGAATTAGGAACAAATAGGAACTATAAACTTACATCGAATTTAAAATTCATAGTTTTTGAAGACTATCTAAATTCCGAGTTAAAAACTAAAAGACTAGATTATTTTCTTAAAATTGAACAACACTGTAAAGTGAGTTCTAATAAACTAGCTGAAGATAAGCATAAAGATCGCGACATAATTATAAATCATATCGAATTATTCAAAAATCACTGAGTTAATAGAACCGATTGAGATCGTAGAAAAACTGAAAGACTAGAATCACGCACTACTAGACTATCGGCGCGAAATGATCTTAGCAGTTTAAGATACAATGGAGACAAGCAGACCGCAGCCGAGTTTTGGGATATTTGTGAAGAGAAAGTCAGAATTTATGAGAGTATCCCACGGGCGACAAAACTAACGGAACTAGAGAAAAAGGATCTGTTTGTACAGGCAATGATAGACACTGTACCCACAGCTAATACAGCTGATTGTTTAATGACAGAGTCGACAGGTTCAGAGATGACATACAAACAACTGAAGAATTTTATTTTACAGGAGGAACTAACGAGGCCGAGAATATTGCCAAAGGCGGTAATGTTTGCTCGAGGCCGTGACCGGGCTGGCCCTGTCAACAAGCAAACTTGGTCTAATACCGAAAAGGACAAAGGAACACTGAAGACGTGTTACACGTGTGGCAAAAATGGTCATATTGGCAAGAATTGTCCCACGCCTGGAAAAATACAATGCTATAATTGTAACAAGATCACATTGCCCGAAACTGCCCCCGAGGGGCACTCAAGAGAAAAAGTCAAGGCAGCCACGAGGCAACCGGACCCAAGGTTCCCAAAAGGCAGTTGGATGACGACTGGGCAGAACAGTCGACTTCTGCTGGAGGTCATGGGCGCTATGAGGCCTCAACTTCGGACCCCTATGTCCGATCTCAGATGTTTAGCTTTAAAGGAAGGGGCTCCCGTGTCAAAGGCAGACGAGACGGTCGCCATTTACGCGGCCGATCAGATAGGGAACGTGGAGGCTACCGAGGCCACTCAAATCTAGCGATGCGCCGAGAGTATGATGGTAAGCGAACTTATGATGTTGATAATTGTAACTCTGATATTGAATGTATAGATAATAAGTGTAGTAGTTCAAAGAATGATTTGATTGTCAGATTCATAGTAGACTCTGGTGCTACTGAACACTTAAGCAAATCCAAATTAATTTTTAAAACACTAAATACTAGAACTAATGGTAAAATTAAGTGCGCAAGTAAAGTAAACGACACATGGTGTAGGTGATGTGAAAACTAAAACGAAGAGCGGTAAAGATTTAATTTTGCGAGACGTGCTGTATTCTGAAGATCTGTCTGAAAATTTACTTTCTCTAAAACAATTTGTTGATAAAGGGTTGAAGATTTATCTAGATAATAAGATTATTGATATTTATGATCCAAATTCTAATGAGAGTTTAATTTCTGGTATTTACAAAGAGCCCTTCTGGCAAATACAATTAAAAATAGCTAGCGATAAGAACAAAACTGTTGAAAAACAAAAATATTTTGCGTTCATGGGTCATAAATACAATACTAGAAATAATAAAATCTGAAGCAAGCACTAATGACGAGGGACCTAAAGGGGAAAGGGAGAAAGAGATCAAAAACATGAATTGTGTAACATCAAATCTGACTGATAATAAAAATGAAATAGTTGAAAATAAGTTGCGACCTCAAGATACGAGGTTCAAGTTAAAACCAAGTGGTGAAAAACAGTCAGATTTAATATGTTCTTTAAATGATCGGGTATTGCACAATCTGAATGAGAGCGAAGATGTGACAGATGTGCAAGAGATAGAATATAGCCAAATCAACAGTCTGCCCGAGCGAAAACTTAACTCCGAGATGCTTTGGCATATGCGTTTGGGATATGCGTCAGGAGCGTACCTTAAGAAAATGGCAGAAAATTTTCCTGATACCATAAAAATCAATAAAACACTTGTAGATAAAAATATTGCAGACTGCGAAACTTGCCTTATAACTAAAAGTTGTAAATTGCCCTTTACTAAAGTTAGAACTAGAGCAACTAGACCGTTACAAATAGTTCATGCAGACACGATGGGTCCTATTAGCCCCGTATCACATCCTAAAGAATATAGATTTATAGTGATATTCACAGATGATTATTCGCGAGTAGCTCAAGCTTATCCTATGAAGCATAAGACTGAAGTTAGCGAGAATTTGCGAAATTATATCAAAAGTATGCGAAATCTATTAGGAAAAGATGAAAAGTTCTGTTATCTGCGATGTGATAGAGGAACCGAATTTACGGGAGCTGCTACCGTAAAGGTGTTAAATGAGTATGGAGCTGAACTTCAACTTGCGAGTCCTGATACCCCTGAGCACAATGGAACTGCTAAAAGAATTAACAGGACTGTTCAAACTAAAGTCAGGGCATATATGTTTGACTCGGGTTTACCTCCAAGCATGTGGGACTTGGCAGTTACGGCAGGAATATATGTATATAATAGAACTCCTCACAAGGCTAACGAGATGATTGCGCCACTTAAGAAGTTAATTCCTAGTCTAGATTGTAACCTTGAACAGATGAAAAGATTTGGGTGTCCAGCTTATTCTAGAATAACGAGAAAAGAAGGTACTAAATTTGGTAGGAGAGGTATCAGAGGTTTTATAGTAGCTTACTTTCCGACAGGATATGTGATATATGTACCTGAAGAGAAAAAAATGTATGAAAGTAGGCATGTAAGATGCGTAGAACGTTTCGTATACAAAGATTTTTACGGGAGTCAAAATAAAGTTAAACTTGATAACTCAATAATACTATTTGGCAATGAAGTAGAAAGTTTGCAATTAAATGCACAGCCGAGCTCCGAAACAGAGGGAGAAAGTGTCGAATCAGCTGAGAAACAATTTAAAACTGAAAAGAATAAAAATACTGAAGAAAATATTGTTTTATTTTCACTGAATGAAAGATGCTCTAATGCACTTAACAGGCGAGAGGATATTGCGTATCATGCCCTGTTAGCAAAAATACAGGGAGACCCTCAAACATATAGAGAAGCGATGAACTCGTCTGAAAGTGAAAACTGGTTTAAAGCAGTAACCGAGGAATTAAATTCAATTAAAAATAAGCATGTATATGAAATCGTAGATCGACCAAAGGGTACAATTGGTATTGTAAAGCCTAATATTTTGGACTCGAGATGGGTATTCAAACGCAAAAATGATGAATGGGGCAACATTAAATTTAAAGGCAGACTGGTAATTCGTGGCTTTAAAGATCGAAACAATTATGGCTTAAGAGAAACGTACGCGCCTGTTTCGCGATTATCCCTGATTAGAAGTTTTCTTGCAATTGCTAATAAATTTCAATTCATATTGAGATAGCTGGATGTAGAAACAGCTTTTCTATATGGCGATTTAGATGAGGAAATATACATGGAAATACCGGAGGGGGTAATGGTGGACAGACAGTACAAAGAAAAGCGTGTATGGAAACTTAAGAAATCACTTTATGGACTTAAGATCAGCTCCAAGAAATGGAATAATAAATTCACGTCTGTTATGCTAGAGCTAGGTTTTTCAACTAACGATTTAGACCCTTGTTTATTTGTTAAAAACTCAGGAGAAAATATGATCATGATAATTTTATACGTTGACGATATATTAGTAGGATCCAAAGATGTGTTTGAAATCAATAAGATCAAAGACAACTTAAGTAAAAAATTTTCCATGAAAGATTTGGGCAGTCCTAACGAATTTTTAGGTATTCATATAGAGAGAAATCTAGGAGAAAAGTTACTCACGATGAGCCAAACTAAATTTATAGAAAAGTCACTTAAGAGATTTGGATTCGACAAAACCAAACCTGCTAATACACCAATGGTGTCGAGTTAAGTTAACAACCGAGGTAGGAAGAACAGAGAAAGTATTGAGTCCTCAACAATGCAATTTAATAATCGACTGTACCGAGAAGCGGTGGGATCGTTGTTATACTTACAAGGAGTGTATACCAGATCCGGGTAATGGATTCACTGCAGGTTGTAGAATATGACTTTTTACATATAAAAATGAAAGGCCGTACAATCTCAGACCCTAACGTATTCATCATTTTTAGTTATAAGAGATTGAATTTTTTGAAAATTAAGTGTTTTTTCACCTCAAATCACACATTTGGCGGCTAAACCTTGCTTTTATGCCTGTAAATAAAACCACAAAACTTTTTATTTTTTAAAATATGACATATTTTAGTAAAATATATTACAATTTTTAACAAAAATGTCTATTGGTATTATTTTATATTACCTTATTCAATAAATAAAATGCAATTTATGCCAATATTCCGTGTTTAATCAGAATGAAACCAATTGTCGACTGAGAAGCATGGTTTATTGATTAAACTTATTCAATTTGAAGTCCAATGGGAAGAATATTTAATAATTATATTCATCAATTAGTCTTTAATATCCAAAATCCCATTAGAAATAATTGACACGATAGCTTTATGTTTTGATTTTTGCATAACCGAAGTATCTGAACTATCTTGCCTATCTTCTGAATCCTGAAACATTATAAAAAAAGACACAAAGTATCATTCTTTACACAATGAAACACTGTAAAAAGCAAAATTATACATATCTGATGGGGAATATTTATGAAATTCTCTAAGCTGTCCATTTCAAGATAGTAATAGGCTTGAATCTGGCTAATCTTTCACACACATACTGAAAACTTGTTTCCTTTTGGTAGTCTTTTATCGAGAAATGGCTCCATTCCATTGTTAAAAAATTATCTGTAAAACACAAAACAATTCTACAGTCACAAATAAAAAGCGTCTACTGTCACCGACTACGAAATAAAGCTTTTTGTTGTCTGCTGTTATTATGTTCTGAAGAGGTTATAGGTAGTCTAATCGATTCGATTGTAGTCGATGTAAGAATCGATAGTGTATAGTTCAATTAAAAGTGTATTGATGGCACCACTTGAACGTCAACTGTGGATTCCATTGTAAAGAAGGTTGGTATACTTATAGAAGGTTATGTGGATTATACATTATGCTTCATCAAAACATATGATATATGATTTGTTGACATTCTGTGTGAATCATTTTTTATAATTTTAAAATGAAAAAATTTATTTTTGTTATTAAATTATGGGCAATTTGATGATAATGAAGTAAGTCATATTATTATATTTTTTATATGTTGATGTAAAATAATTTTTTGTTTGTTGATTTAAATGTATAAATACAATAATTCAAAAAATTTCATGATTAAAAATATCTAATTTCCAATACTAATCTAATTTTTATCTAATCTGCAATACATTAAAATGTTTCTTTTTAATTATTTCAAAATTATTGGAATTGTCCATAATTTAATAACAAAAATAATTATTTTCATTTTAAAATTATAAAAAATGAAATACAGAATGTCAACAAATCATATTATCATATGATTTGATGAAGCATAAGGTATAATCCACATAACCTACTATAAGTATACCAACCCTCTTTACAATGGAATCCACAGTTGACGTTCAAATGGTGCCATCTCTACACTTTTAATTGAACTATACACTATTGATTCTTACATCGACTACAGTCGAATCGATTAGATTACCTATAACCCCTTCAGAACATAATAACAGCAGACAACAAAAACCTTTATTTCGTAATCGGTGATAGTTGACGTTTTTTATTTGTGAGTAACTAATTATTTTGTATTTTACAGATAATTTTTTAACAATGGAATGGAGCCATTTCTCGAAAAAAGACTAGCAAAAAAGAAAAAAAGTTTTCAGTGTATGTGTGTGAAAGATCAGCAAGACTCAAGCCTATAACTAACTTGAAATTCATTGTGTAAAGAATGGTACTTTGTGTCTTTTCTTTTATGTTTCAGGATTCAGAAAATAGTCAAGAGTTCAGCTCGTTATGCCAAAATCAAAACATGAAGCTATCGCATCAATTATTTCTAATGGGATTTTGGATATTAAGGACTAATTGATGAATATAATTATTAAATTCTTCACATTGGGCTTCAAATTGAATAAGTTTAATCAATAAACCATGCTTTCCAGTCGACAAATGGTTTCATTCTGATTAAACACGGAATATTGGTATGAATTGCATTTTATTTATTGAATAAGGTAATATAAAATAATATAAAATACCAATGGATATTTTTGTTAAAAATTGTAATATATTTTACTAAAATATGTTATATTTAAAAAAATAAAATTGCTTTGTTGTTTATTTACAGGCATAAAAGCAAGGTTTAGCCGTCAAATGAGTAATTTGTGGTGAAAAAATCACTTAATTTTTAAAAAATTCAATCTCTTATAACTCAAAATGATGAATGCGTTAGGGTCTGGGATTGTACAGCCTTTCATTTTTATATGTAAGAAGTCATATTCTACAACCTGGAGTGAATCCATTACCCGGATCTGGTATACACTCCTTGTTAGCTAATGCGACCAGACCGGATATATCCTTTGCTGTAAATGTGTTGAGTCGACACTAGACTAATCCCACTGAATTTGAATGGAAAATGGTTAAGCGTGTTTTCCAATATTTGTCAGGGACGCGACACTACAAACTGAACTATACTGGTAAGCTAGATGACTTACAAGCATACTCTGATACAAGTGTGTCTGATTGTGGCGGAGCATTGACTACATGCGGCTATGTGATACAATTATTTGGGGACGCTGTCTCATGGAGAACACATAAACAATCTAGCGTAGCTTTGTCAACATGTCAAGCTGAGTATGTTGCTATGAGTGAGACACGCCAGGAACTTATGTCGATCCACAACTCTATAAAGTTCATACTTGAGAAGGATATTTACCCTATGAAATTATTTTGCGATAATCAATCTGCTCAAGCATGCACTGAAGTCGATGGAGGGTATAGATTGAGACATATGGTTGATCGACGGGATCACTATGTTAAAGAATGCGTGAAAAGAAAATTTATTAAAGTAGTCTGGGTTAAATATAGTGAACAGTTAGCTGATATTTTTACGAAAGCCCTAACTTTCACTATACATGAAAAATTGTCACTGAAGTTGATGAATATAAACTAATAGGTATTTTGCTTGTTACAGTTGAACTTGAAGAAGGAGAGATTGCGTCTGACTCAGAAGATTTCATGAAGTATGTACCAGATATGAGAAATCATGAAGACGAGTAAAATTACTAAAACGATTAATGTTTGTTAAATCGAAATACTGTTTAATGTAAACCTTAAGTTTAGAAATTGGCCTGTGTTTAATTCGCGCGATAGTTCTGTAAGCCCATAACGAATCTTGATTGAGAGGGAGTAAAGAAATTGACCAATCCGCGCTCGCTATAGGCTGATTATGTATGCATGTGTGCGAGTGAGCATGCGACGCGAGCGCCGCGCGACGATGTTCTTATGCAGTCTGTCGCTCTGCTGGGCCTGTTGGACTAAGAGCTCTGCTCTGCAGTTTTTGACTTAAGTCTGTACCCGTACACTTAATAAACCCATCCGTTTCCTAAACAGTGTGTGTGTAGTTTATTCACCCCTAATTCCATCAATATCAAATACTATTATATTATTGGATCGAACTTTTAACGCTTTAGGTACGATTTTTAAATCTTTAAATTGACTATAAATTAAAAATTTAAACTTTTAAACTCGTTGAAATTTGAAAAACTATAATTATCGGATTTTTTGGTATTGTTGGCAAATTTTGGACGTGCGGTATGGTTTCGAGGGGAAAGCAGTTTGATAGCTTCGGTGCTAAGCTAAAAAAATCCATGTACTGAATTATAATTTTTCACTTTTAAATAGTGACACAACAATTTTGATCACTTTTTGGACATTTGAGACCACTGTGCGTAGGTTCTTGGCTGTAGATGGTGGATCTTATCGAATACGTGGCCCAAGTGTTCGGGGTAGCCGAAAACGATGTCTAGGTTGTGCGCTCCGTAGTTTTTTGCATCTAGGTGTTGAAACACATCGAATGCGTGGTCTAGGTTTTTGGGAGAGCTGATCATGATATTTAGGTAGTGCCCTCCATAGTTTTTTGGCTCCAGGTGTTGGAATGTATCGCAAACGTGGTGGACGAGGAAAATTACGGAGCGCATTACTTAGACACCGCTATCAGCTACCCCGGCCATCTAGACCACGCATGGAATGCATTCCGATACGTAGACGCAAAAAACTACGCAGCGCACCAGCTAGATTTTATTGGCTACCCCGAACACCTGGGCCATGTATTCGATGAGATCCAACATCTACAGCCAAGAACCTACGGCGCGCACCACCTAGACTTCGTAATCGGCTACCCCAAAGACCTAGACCATGCATTCGATGTGTTCCAACACCTAGACGCAAAAAACTACGGAGCGCACCATCTGGACATCGTCATCGTCTATCCTGAACACCTAGACGACGCTTGGAATGAATTCCGACACCTAGATGCAAAAAGCTACAGAGCGCACCACCTAGACTCCGTAATCGGTCACCTTGAACACCTAGACGACGCATTCAATGAGATCCAACAACTACAGCCAAAAACCTACGGTGCGCACCACCTAGACTCCGTAATCGGCTACCCCGAACGCAGCACCTGGACAACGTATTCGATGAGATCCAACACCTACAGCCAAGAACTAACGGTGCGCACCACCTAGACTCCGTAATCAGCTACCCCGAACACCTGGACCACGTATTCGATGAGATTCAACACGTACAGCAAAAAACCTACGGTGCGCACCACCTAGACTCCGTAATCGGCTACCTCGATCACCTAGACCACACATGGGATGCAATCCGACACCTAGATGCAAAAAACTACGGAGCGCACTACGTAGACTCCGTAATCGGTCACCCTGAACACCTAGACGATGCATTCGATGAGTTCTAACACCTAGAGCCACAAACCTACGGCGCGCACCACCTAGACTCCGTGATTGGCCACCATTTACGAAGCTAATGAGCCATTTTATTTGTATCAAAAAATCTTCTTTTCTTATTATAGCATTCATTGGCCAACCGCAAGGCTTATTCCGTGACGAAATAAGCGGTAAATATTACCAACCGTTGGTTAAACGGTTGGCCAAACCTTTGCGATTTGTTGAAAGGATGGCGAACGGTGGGTGGATATCGAAAAATAGAATATTTTTTTTCATAAAAGTAATATATTAGAAATTTTTATCATGGATAACATGGAATGTAGAAAATTAAAAATTAAAATTCATAACGTCGAAAATTGATGATGTCGAAATCAATTTTACAAAGTACCACCTTAACGAATATTAAAATTTTAGAAAATACATATATAGAATTGACTTCACTATTTCAGAATGGCACAATTTCGATAACCCAATTTATCTAATGCAAATTGTAGAATAAACATCTATAGAAAATATCTGTACTTAATTTAAAAAATAATGTTATCGAATGATAAAAATGTAGAATCTGATACGATGTTTAGCTATATTAAAAGATCAAAAATTCCAACTACAAAATGTTTATAGTACCAAAAGTTCAAAATATAGAAAGTTCATAATGTAGAAAGATCAAACTTTCAAAAGTTTATAATGTAGAAAGATCAAATTTTCGAAAGCTCAAAATGTAGAAAGATCAAACTTTCGAAAGCTCAAAATGTCGAAAATTTCATACTTTCGGAAGTTCGAAATGCCGGAAAGCTCAAATTATTGCATGTTTCATACAATAAAGTTGACAAAAATTCTATTTGGAGGTTAGTATATTTTTTTCGAAAGTTTAAACCTTTTAAATTTGTGTTTTTGGAATATTGGACTTTCTATATTTTATATTTGCAAATTTTTTATCTTTAAACAATTGCATTTCGAATAGCTAAAAATTCTAGAAAGGTTTGTCTATATTTTTGTTTTCGAAAACTTAAATTATTATTGTGCATTCTACACAATATATTTCGAAAGATTGGCCCTTTTTATTTCTCTTAAATTTAGCATTTTCGAAAATATGGACGTTCTATAGAATATGATTTCTTTATTTTCAGCTATTCGAAACATGTTGTTTTTTCGATAAAATATTTTTCTGAAATGTATATTATATTTAATTATTTCGACGTTATCATTTTTTAAAATAATTCCACTTCTAATATCTAATTTTTCTACTTTCTGAACATTCGTAAAAGTAAAATTCTATATAAAATTTGTTTATATTGAGAGCTTCCTAAAAAAAAAGAATTCTATTTTTTGATACCCACCCAGCAAATATAATTGTAAAAATAATTATTTTTTTTTGAATTTGAAAAATTTAATTAAAAAAAAATTTTATTTTTTTATTGGGTTTGGGGCGTGAGCGAACGCTTTTTCCTAAAATTTTCGTTTTGATGTGATGAAAAAAATAAAATTCATGGGCTGATAACGTATAGGGATCTCAGAATTTACTATGAAATTGTTTAATTAAGATGATGACATAGCAGGAATAAAAAACCATTTTCTTAAAGAAAGAAAATATTTACAGAATGAAAATTAAAAAAATCTAAACTTTCTTTTAGATAGCACTTTAGAATAAAGTTAATATTTCATTTCAATAAAAAATAAAAACGTTTTCATACCAAAGATTTCTACTTTACCGGCACTAAATATTTTAAGTAAATCGAATTTAATTAATTAATGTCTTATCATAATTTACTCATTTTCTTAAAATATTGTATAAATATAAATAATTATTAATAACCATTAATATATTAGATGAATAATTAAAATGAAATATTAATATTGAATAAATACGGATAATGCAGCTTAAGTAGATGGAAATGTCCAAATTCTTTCATGCGAGCGATAGCGTAATGGATAGCGTGCGTGCGTAGTAACCCAAGGGTCGTGGGTTCGATTCTCGGTCAGGGCGATAATTTTATGTAAGTTTTTTCTGCGATAATTAAAATGCGATTAATTTATAAACAATTTCTAATGATATGCGAAAATTTATGAGTACACTTTACAGATCTTAAAAATAATTTCTCTAAACTTTAATAGAAAGCGCACATAAAGAATTCTTTATGATTTCTTTATCAATTTTTTTGCGCAAGTACAAAATCAAATTTTAAAATTGAGAATTCTTTATGAATGCTTTAGAGGCGGACATTCGTTATAACATGAAGCTATCATTAAAAATTCTATTAAAAAACCTACTGGGAAAAAGCATTCATTAAGAATTCATTAAAATCTTTATTAAATTTCCTGATGCTGATCGGGATATGTTTTTCAATATACCTATGTTTAACAGATATGATCTGTAAATTTCGTTATTATTAGCATAAAATAAAATTAATAATCCAATCCATATTAATACATTGATTTACAGCTAAAAAATATGGCCAAATCGAGAATAAAATATAGCTCTATTTGTAGCTAAAAAATATAGCTATATTTTCACCTTTCAATCTACCTATATTTCCATTTAATAATAAATTTATAGGTGTATTTACAAGTGAAAAATTAACTAAATTTTTACCTATTAGTAGCTGGAAATTTCCATGCCACTAAATATATAACTGGATTTCCAGTTATTCATAGGTGGATTTTAGCTAAATTTCCAGTTGTTAACAGGTGGATTTACAGCTAAAAATTTTAGCTAAATTTTCAGTTGTTAATAGGTCGTAATCGTTTACTTAGATTTACAGCTAAAAATTTAACTAAATTTTCAGATAAAAAATACAACTAAATATCCAACGAAATACAGCTGTATTTCAGGTCGATATAGCTATATTTTTTAGCTGTTTTTTTAGCTATTTTTTTAGCTGATTTTTTGTAACAGGGCGTGCACGTTCTGATATAAGTGTACACATGTGCATATGTACACTTTTTGATAGACTGATTCTTGTAGAACGCGCCTGATAAATTTAAAAATTCTGCAATCGGATTTAAAGTTAATGGCTACACTTGAATTGTCTAATAGGATTGCAGGATTTTAAAATTCAGTAAGCACGTTCCACGAGAATCAATGTCTATCGAGTGTAGATACAGTCACATACTCACGCGTACATTAACACTGCAGTTACGCACTGATACATTTACAGTCATAATGTTCGTCAATTATGCAAGCACGTACACAGTTGTGAAAATATAACTTATTTTTTAATGTTGAATTTCGGCTAACTCGCGCGATTATCGCGCGATTATCACACCAGAAAATGGTCGATAAACCGACACGATCATCGCGCGATTAGTCGCGCGATTCATCGCACGATAATCACGCGATATTTTTCAATAGGGAAAAGTAAGGTTTAGCCGCCAAATGAGTGATTTAAGTTGAAAAAACCACTTAATTTTTTCAAGATTCAATCTTTTATAACTAAAAATGATGAAGGTGTTTGGGTCTGGGATTGTAGGGTCTTTCACTTTTATATATAAGAAGTCATATTCTACAACCTGGAGTGAATCTATCAGCCTGATCTGATATATACTTCTTGTGATTATGACCAGCATTTTGAAGATGACCTTGAAAAATCAAATTTCAAAGTTAGAATTCTGTAAAAAATATTGAACATTGCTAACGGGATGCAATTTTAGTGTAATCGAAAAATGAAAAATACTTATTGAATCATTTCATTGAAGGACAGCAATACTTTAATTCCAAAATGGTCGGTGATGTAGACATACGCTGGCTGTTCGATTTGAGATGGATTCGGAAATAAATAAGATTCACTGACTGAAGACTGAAAAAGAAAAATAAAATAAAATAGTAATCGGAGCACCCGCCAAATGAAAAGATTTTTTTAGCGTAAAACGTAAAATTATTCAATAAACTTAATTTTATATACATATTATTTAAAATATCTTATTTAAACAGAAATTCAGTTGATAATATAATTTTGTCTTTTTGATTTACAACTATTATAAATTACTGAAACTTTATCGTTTGTTTATATTGTCGTACCTATAAATACATTTTTAGATTTTTCTTGCAATCCAGAAAATTACTGCGCCATGTAATGTAATTATGACCATCTAAATATGATAATTACTTATGATATTTAGAGACTTGTCAAATACACTGTCGTTTACGTTCTAGGTAAGCCGAATGTGAATGAATTTTTGATACACTACAATAGTTTTAATGCTGCTAAGCACATTACCATGCCTGGAGGTGTAGTATTTTTTGTTTGCATTCCAACTAGTGATTATGAATATGAAATGTTATGTAACACTAAGGACTGTCAAGAAAAAAAATATGAATTACAAAACATTGATTTGCGTATTCGAAACACTCACATGAAACCGCAAAGATTATCAAATACGCCAAATAAGATGGAAAATTATAATAGGGTTGCTGTTTCTCGACCATGGAAACCAAATGAATATGAATCAAATATTTATGAAAGTTTCTCATCGACATCAAATTTTGAATCACAAACTAGTTTGTTCCTTTCCATGGAAACAGTAAGTTATTTTTGTCAAAAATTGAGATTTGTATATTTTCATTTTCGATTTTATTTTGAATATTTTATTACAAGATAGAATGATAACGTGAAAGAAAGCTGAATATAGATTAAAGACGTGGAAGGAAATGGTTCTATTGTCTAGTAAATATGTTGGGAGTAGTAGGGGCAGCGCGGCTACTGCGCCAGCGCGACTACTACGCCACTTACCGACCGAGTAGAGTTACCGTCCGAGTAGTGGTATAATAATTGTATGATGGCAAAAATGATGAAAATCTGAGCGCGTGTATGCCACTTATCGACCAAGCAAAGAATTACAAATTGATTAGTGGTGTGTTAACCCTGCGATGGTAAAAATGTTTTGTAGCAGATGCGATTTTGCCATCACGTTCATGACTCATGAAGAGCGTATATTAGTCCGATAAATCCGAAAGATACGGCCCGTCCAGGAATTGTGCATGTCACGAGGAGCATGAGGCATTCGTATGCGTCATTGTGCAGATAAGCGCAGCGTATGGGGCATGGGGCATGAAAAAGGATGGAAGATGAATCATGGGATGTAAAAAATAAAGAATTCGATTATGTTTTTTCATTGATTTATTACACTTTATAAGTTTATAATAACGTATTGAAATCTTTTATAATTATATTTCTCGGGAAAGGAAGAAGTATTAGAAGAAAATTTGTTAATGAAACTTTTCCACTGTGACTCACAAGGAAAGGATACTTGTTTTTCATGAAACTTCGCATATGAGTAGAGTGTCGAAAAATATTCGACACGTATTTTTTTTTATCTGCGGAAAAACATATCTAAGGGGTGAAAACCGCCCTTAACATTTACCCCCAAAAACCGTTTTTTTTTAATATCTCAAGATGGAATCGGAATTTTTTAATGAAACAAACGACTATTTGTTTCTTATGAAAAGTCGAGTTTTTCGGCACATATAAAAATGTTTTAATGAGCTAAATTTGATTGAAAATTACCATGCTATAAAGAAAATTGAAAATTATAGTTGACCTGTTCGAGATTTAAAAATGAAAACACATTGACGGGGTGAATTACCCCTAATTTAATTAATCACCTTGTTGTTAGTGTCTGCCTCCGATTTTCATGAAACCTTGCAACTGGTTAGAGTATCGAAAAATATTTGACACGTATTTGTTTTTTTATCTGTGGAGAAAGACATCTGGGGGTGAAAACCACCCTTAAAGTTCACCCCCAAAAACAGTTTTTTTTAATATCTCGAGATGGAATCGGAATTTTTTAATGAAACCAAAACCTATTTGTTTCTTATAAAAAGACGAGTATTTGGACACAGTTTTAATGATAAGGGGTTGCACCCCCTATTTTTATGGGGGAAAATATAATTTTTTTCACCCTGTTTTTAAAATAACAAAGTTTTGACTAAGCATATTTGATTAAAAAATGCCATGTTGTAAAGAAAATTAAAAATTATAGTTGCCCTGTTTCGAGGTTTAAAAAGAACACATAGAAGGGGTGAGCTACCCCTACTTTAGTTATTTATCTTTTAGTAATTAAAAAAAAATTGATCACAACATTCTTTTTGATTTTAAATTTTGAGATGCTTATTTCAAACCATATTTTACGTGAAATACTAAAATTGACTACTAAACTTTAATACATTAAATGAAAATTTGCAAAAAAATTTTTATCGATTTTTTTTTTTTGCTTATGAAATTAATGATGAAATTATTTATAAACAAAGAATTTTTCTGGGTAAAATTCTATTAAAAATTCATCTTTTCTTACATTATATTAGGATAATATTTCATTTGCCGTATTGATACTTGTACTGTTGATGTCATAAAAATTTAAGTTTTTTTTTATCAACGAAGGTTTCATTCTTACCGAAATATGCAATATAATTACAATTATATTAAATTTACGTTACAATTTTCAATGTCATCACGCTTCTACGAATATTTTTTTCGCGACGACATTTATAAAAATATTGATAAGTTAAAAATAAACTTTGAATATGAGATAATTCTCGAGTAAACAAGAGATATTTTTATTCGACTGTGGTCAGTTTGTAGTGTTTCTTTGTATTGACTACACGCTAGTTACTAAACTGATTACATATCGTTGGTGTTTATACAATTGTTTAAATTGATAAAATTATACATTTTATTATATATTATTAAAAATAAAAATTTTAATTACGTATTGAGGATAAAGAAAATATATTATTAAAAAGGGCCTGTTAGTATTGCTATTTTATTTTTAGTCGTATGGGCGAAACGTTTAAACAAATAAGAACTTTCTTGAAAAAAATAAAATAGTTTAAATATTAAAATGATATCTAAAGTCAAATAGTAAGTTTGATTAAAAGAAGTGATATAATGTAAATAGGATTATTATAAAAACGTAAAATAAAATAATGATTCTAATAATGTTCAATTTATTAACCCATTAATGCGCAAAACGCTAAATTTGGACATGAAACTTCGAACCCACTGTGCTGTTAGAAAAACAAATCCATTTTTGTTCAAAATTCTATATAAGGGGTTTTCGGGGATGCTCTTTCAGAATCTGGTACTTATTTTGTAAAAAAAAAATCAAAATCATTATTTTTTTTTGCATTTAAAAAAAAAAGTCACGAATTTTTAACGTTTTTTTTTTTAAATCAATTTTTACTAACGTTGCTGCATTTAAATAAGCAAATTCTTGCCAGAAATCGCGTCCTCGATGTCTGAGGTTTTCAAAACCCTGGTTGAGAACTTTTTTTTCCCCCTTAGTTTTGCCAAAATGGCGGTTTTTGTGAAACAGCATGACCTTAAACTTCATGATTTTTTTTCATGACAGCTTTGAACCTTACGAAAAAAAGTTATAAAACAAAAAATGTTTAGAATCATCCAAAAAACATGTGGTAATTTTTTCAAAAATTTTTGAGCCATTTTAGAATTTTTGAGAAATAGGCCATTTTGAGAAATTTGAAATTCACTCAATAACTTCTGGAAAAATTTATAAATATTCTTTAGATGATTCTGAGCACTTTTTGTTCTATAACTTTTTTTCGTAAAGCTAATGCTTTTCAATAAAAAAATTATCAAAGTATTTTTCGGTTTGATAACAGTATAATCGTCACTTTGCCACTATACGTATATAATATGATACAGCGTTGCCCAGTTCTCACCACTAGAAGGTAGACGATAACAGAGAACCGTTTTTTTTTTTTTTTTTTTATTATTTTTTAATTTTTTTTTTCTTTTTAGAATGTTGTTTTATATTTTGGGTATTTTGATATGAAGCATACAACGTTGTATAATTTGCAGTAATGAAATGACGATTATGCCCTGTCTTCAAACCATTGTAACTTTTTATCCATTACGTAATAAATACTTTGATAATTTTTTTATTGAAAAGCATCAGCTTTGCGAAAAAAAATTATAGAACAAAAAGTGCTCGGAATCATCTAAAGAATATTTATAAATTTTTTCAGAAGTTTTTGAGTGAATTTCAAATTTTTTAAAATGGCTTATTTTTGAAAAATTCGAAAATGGCTCAAAAATTTTTGAAAAAATTCACACATGTTTTTTGGATGATTCTAAACATTTTGTGTTCTATAATTTTTTTTCGTAAGGTTCAAAGCTGTCAAGAAAAAAATCATGAAGTTTAAGGTCATGCTGTTTCACAAAAACCGCCATTTTGGAAAAACTAAGGGGGGAAAAAAATTCTCAACCTGGGTTTCGAAAACCTCAGATATCGAGGACGCGATTTCTGGCAATAATTTGCTTATTTGAATGCAGCAACGTTAGTAAAAATTGATTTAAAAAAAAAACGTTAAAAATTCGTGACATTTTTTTTAAAATGCAAAAAAAAATTATGATTTTGATTTTTTTTTTACAAAATAAGTACCAGATTCTGAAAGAGCATTCCCGAAAACCCTTTATATAGGATTTTGAACAAAAATGGATTTGTTTTTCTAACAGCACAGTGGGCTCGAAGTTTCATGTCCAAAGTTAGCGTTTTGCGCATTAATGGGTTAATATAACCAGGATAAGAAGAATATTTATGAAAAAACGTCGACTTGTTTTCATTTTTTTTCTAGAGTTAATAGAATTTATAATATTTCTTATATACATAAATATCATATCATGATATATTAATAAATTTTTCGTTTGCCTTTTATTGAGTGTATGTTAAATAATTACAATTATCTAAAAAAGTCGTTAGATCTTTCAACCCAAATATCTCACAGATACTATAACAAAAATGATCCACAAAATTTCTGAAAATTATCTCCGCACAAATCGAAGGCCTGAAGTCGAGATTATATCAAGTAAATGTTTACAAATTAATTTTTTAATTAAAACACGTGGTGGCCGGTAAAGTTTCTTATTCTTGTTCGACATGCCCTCAATAACTGTTTTAAATAAAACTAGTATAATATTTTATTGTAATGAGTATCTTGCCCATTTAATACAATTAATAAATAAAATTAATGAAATCGTATGAGCATGCGTGTGTAAGCGTGTGAGTGCGTGCACGCGCTTGAGTCTAAATATATATATATTGTAACAGGGCGAATAGTTTTCGGAGCGAGAGAGTTTTCGGCAACGCCGAAAGCTTACCTGTATGCTCTCTCTCTCGCTCACACTGCTCCGCAATGACGATGCCTTCCTCGGCGCTGCTCGTCGAGGACGTTGCTCGCCTACGTTGCGGCTCGAGCGGCGCCCTGGCAGATTTGCCGGCTCTGCGCGCGCTCGGTGCAATGCCGTTCGCTGACTGTGTACAACCGGGTAACTCAGAAGTTACCCGGGAATTTTAATATCGTGTGTGTGACTCTACGCGTTCCTTAATGAAGGGGGAAACACGCGCGAGTACCTGGGGCTCAGATGATCGCCGAGGAAGTCGGCGATCCCGCGGAGGCGGCGGTATCCGAGGTACTCGTAGGAATAACGGCGGAAGGGAAGGGGGCGAAATAACAATTCGCGAACTCTGAATTAAGAAATATAAAAGACCGTTTTAATATCTAATCACAAGAGGGGTTTACAAAAGAAAAGGATATTGAGCGCGCCGCGGTCTCTAATTCTCGCGAGGTCGAAATGCCTCGCGAGTCGCACGCGTCGCGGATGTCGCGCACAGATACACTCCCGGAGACGAGGTGCACCACTCGTCTCCGACGCTCTCTACCTCGCGCGTCGAGGTAGAGTCTCGCTCGCGCGTAGGTGGCCTGCAGGCACTAACCTTGCTCAGGTGTCGACGGAGTCCGGACTAGATCCGTCCGCAATCTCTCGCGTACGACGACGATGAGGATTTCCTCCGGAGCCTTGCGACCTGGGTTGCTCCCTCTCTTTTCTTTCTCTCTCTTCTTTCTCTCTCTTCTTTCTCTGTCTTCTTTCTCTCTCTTCTTTCTGTGTGCGCGCACCGAATCGGCAGAAACTCGACTGAATCGTTCTCGCGCGCACCGTTGCCGATTCGCCCTACTCGCGCCTGCGCATCCCCGCTTCGCGCCTCGATGGCTCGTGCGCGTGGTAGTTCGCCCGCGGATTTCGAACTTCGTTACACCCCCCTCCCAGACGCGACGTACTACCCCCTGGTCGGCGCTCTGGACACGTAACATGCGAAGTTCGCACGCGTGGATGGTAAGGGCATGCTAGGTTAGGAGCGGAGGTGGGAGAAAGAAAAATAAGGCGAAACAAGTATAAAAAAAAATACGGCCCGTCCAGGCCTTATACTGCCGCGCGAGACTGCGTCCGCGTCCGCGAGGGTAGTATAGTCGTCGGATCGAGAGTATTCGCCTCATTGCGTGAGCCTTTGGGTCGCCCGCGCGATTTCGCAGCGAGGTTCTTTGCTGGGCTCGCCGCTATCACGCGTATAGCAGTCGGCCTTACTACAAGCCGTACCGCCTTCCTTGGACGACCCGGGTTACGCCTGGGGCTAGGAGTAGGGGCACGTAAGTTTTCCGCTTCGCTCGCTGGGTTCTCAAGCGGTACGCGATCGGAGATTGCTGCGGCGCCGTCGTTTCCGCGATCTACCTGCGAGTTATTCTCGCTGTCGCTCGCTACTGGCGGGTCGCACATCGCCACCATCGCTGCGCTATCCCTCGGCGGTTGAGGTTCTTCCTCCTGCTCCTCATCTGAAGGCGTTACACCCACGTAAGGCTTCAGATGCTCGGCGTGAACTAGTTCCTCATCGTTTGCGTCGAGCGCGCGTATGCGATAAGTGTTAATGCCGATTTTGGCTATTATCGCATACGGCCCCGCGAATTTCGGTGCCAGTTTCGCCGAGATTCCTTGTGCGGCAGACGATAGGATCCGGTTTCTCTTCCAAACATAGTCTCCTGCTTGGAAGAGGGGCTCGCGGTGTTTTGCATCATAATAATGCGCTTGCCGCTCTTGTTCGCCGTCGATGTGATCGGCGACGGCTCTATTCAATCGATTGAGGCCTTTCATCCTCGAGGCCCATTCCTCGACTCTCTCCTGGCTCGCTCGTTCTTCCGCTACGCGGTCACGAGCTCTTTTGGCCGTTCCTTGGGGTAGGGGTCGCCGCCCGTAATTTAACATTGCGGGCGAGAGTCCGGTACTACTATGGGCGGCGTTATTGAGCGAAAACACCAGCTCGGGCAGATTCTCGTCCCAAGAGGCGTGTTTTTCCTCCACAAAAGCGATTAACCGGGTTTTGAGCGTCCGGTTTACTCGCTCCACCGGGTTGGCTTGTGGGTGATACGGCGGTGTCACCGTGTGGTGCACCCCCAAGTTCCGTAAGTACTCAGTGACGGCGCGGTTTTTAAACTCCGTTCCATTGTCACTGAGAAATACTTCCGGCGTGCCAAAACGTAAAATCACTCTCTCTTTCAATTCCTTCAAGATAGATTTTGCGTTCGCCTTCCGCAACGGAATAACCCCTACCCATCTTGAGAATAAATCTTCGAATACAAGAATATATTCGAAGCCGCGTTTGCTCTTGGGTAGAGGACCCATCATGTCGGCCGCCACCACCTGCCATGGGCGCGATATGTCGCGTTTTCCCATTAAACCGGCAGGCGCGCGTTGCTCGACTTTGCACTGCTGGCAGACGAGACACTCGCGCACGTATTTACGTACTGCCTTGTACATGTGCGGCCAGTAGTAAAATCTCGTAGCGCGATCGTACGTTTTGTCTCGCCCCAGGTGTCCCGAGGTCGGATCGTCGTGGCTCTCAGCGAGCACTTGCTGACGACCCTCCTTCGGTATGACAGTTTTCCACGCTTCTTCGTCCCCGACCGCCGCCTCTATGAGTTCGTCGGGGCGATAGTAGAATAACTGTCCACCTAATAATTTCCAGCGCGGGTATGCGTCTGGCTCTCGCTGCAATTTCTCTCGCCAAGAGGTATACCATGTATCGTCCGTCTCGTTTGTCAGATCGACTGCGGCGAGTGACGCATCTTCCTCGTCGCCCTCGAACATGCGAGATAGAGCATCGGGGACGTGGTTAAGTGCGCCCTTCCTGTGCTCTACCTCGAAGCTATGCCCTTGCAGTTCGAGCGCCCACCGCGCGAGCCGACCAGTTGGACTATGCAGGCTGTGTAACCAACGAAGACTACTATGATCGGTGATCACTCGAAAATGGTAGCCCTCGATATACGGCCTGAATTTTCCAATGGCCCAGACCACCGCGAGGCATTCTCTCTCCGTCACGCTATAGTTACGCTCCGCGGATGAGAGTGTGCGACTCGCAAATTCCAGTACTCTTTCCTCGCCATCGATTATTTGGAAGAGTACCGCGCCGATGCCTGTATCACTCGCGTCTGTTTGAAGAACGAATTGTTCTTCAAATTGCGGGCGAGACAGAATTGGAGCAGACGCAACAAAAGCCTTAATCTGATCGAAAGCTACTTGTTGTTCCTCTGTCCAATCGTATCGGCGGTCTTTTTGGTGAGTCGGGTTAGTGGCTCGGCCATAGCAGCGAAATCTTTTAGGAACTTCCTGTACCACGAGGCCATTCCTAGAAAACGCCGAAGCTGTTTTAGGTTCCGTGGTTCAGGATAGCTTATTATCGGCGCGATTTTCTCGGGATCGGGACGAAAACCGTCCCGATTAACGAGTACGCCCAGGTAGCGAACTTCCGTCTGGCCAAACACACTTTTCTCTCGGTTAATAGTGAGATTAGCCTCCTTTATTCGCTTGAGAACGTGGCCAAGCCACTTTACGTGTTCTTCAAAGGTCTCGGTGACAATGATTATATCATCGAGATAGGAGAAGGCATAGGGTTCCATTTCAGGACCGATAACCTTATCGATTAACCTCTGAAATGTTGCACCTGCCTGCGAGAGGCCATACGGCATGCGCGTGAACTGGAATAATCCCAGTCCAGGCACCGTGAACGCCGTTAATGGGCGAGATTCTTCCTCCAGCGGAATCTGGTGATATGCGCTGCTTAAGTCCAGAGTCGAAATATATTTTGCGCCTTGTAGCTTCCGAAAAATCGCGTCCATATATGGGAGCGGATATGCGTCAGCTCTGGACACGGCATTCACCTTCCGGAAGTCGATGCAGAATCGATATTTCTCGGGCGCTTTCCGCACCATTACTACTGGACTCGACCAAGCACTGGTCGAGGGCTCGATTATACCCGCCTCCAGCATCTCTCGTACCTGAGAGTGCATGATCTCCTCGAGTTTCTTGGAGACGGGGTAATATTTCTGTTTGACCGGCCGAGCCGAGCCAACAGAAATCGCGTGTTGGGCCCACGTCGTGCGGCCGAGAGGTTCATCCGTCTGGACGAGCAACTGGTCGAGGAGTTCTTGGAGTTGTTTCTTCTGCACCCCCGACATCTCCTCGAGACCGATCGAAGCTAGCTCCAGAGTTTCGCCAAGAGAAACGCTGGCTACTTCTAAATCTACCGTTTGCCCTGACGCGCTCACGGTCAACTGATTTTTCACTGCATCGTGAATCATTCCGAATGTCCGAATGAAATCAGCGCCGAGGTAGCACTCTAAGGTTTCGTCCGCGAGCACGGCGACACGAATCTCCTTTTTTATGCCTGCTACCTCGAAGGGGAGCATTACATACCCCGCGATCGCCACTGTATGACCGCCGGGGACTTTTGCTTTCCTTCCGTGGCTTGATAATAGCGGGCTACGGCACGCGGATGCTAATTGCAACCCGATCGAACCCATCACTGTTCGTGCCGCGCCCGTATCATATAAGGCGCGTATTCGGAAACCCCCGACGTTAACTTGGAGCCACCATCTGGCCTCCTCGTCGGGGTTAGCGATCGGTGCGTTCTCTACGCTGATCGCTGTAGCTGATGCAGCTGATTCGTCGCGCGGCTCCTCCTGAACGGTGGAGGCCGCGACGGCGATTTCGGAGGGAGTCTTCTTGAGTGCGGGCGTCGTATAGACTCCTACTACGCACCCGATTTCCCGTTTCCCGCACACGTGGGACAATTGTACGTCCGATAGCCAGGCAGACCGCAGCCGTAACAATGAATACCCTCACTGTTACCCTTCGGTTTCACTGCGCTGCTATCGGGCGATTTTTTCCTTTCTGCTTGCCGAGGCCGCGGGTCGCGCTTCGGCGAGCCGCCTGCTGACTCTCTCGTTTCTCCTCTCCCTCCCTTCTTTTTCCCCTTGGCGGGAGAAGGTTTTCGAGAGGGCGGTGGAGTCTGCTTCGGGTGTAGCGCTGGCTGTAGCGCCAGCCTCACCTCTTCCGCGAGCATTTTGGACAGAGCTGCGATCCAATTCTGTCCAGTTCCCTCCGTTACCGGCGGGTTCATATGCCCTGGAAGTGCGGCAACTTTCAGTGGCGTATGTTTTTCTTTATTTCCCCGAGGTTTATAGGCAGCCTCGGGGAGGAGGCTCTGTTCCGGAGGCGGTGGTTCTCGATAAGATTTTTCCGCCTCGAGAGTAAGCTCGGCCTCGACACTCAATTCCAATAGCGTGTCGATGTCCTCGAAATCGACTCTCCTCACCATGCGTTGGAGATCTGGCCGCAAATTGCGGTGTAAGGTGTCCAACTGGTGAGAAAGTGGGAGAGGTGGCTCGATCTTTTTCATGATCGAGAGTAGGCAGGTGATGAAGTCGCGCACCGGTTCTTCTCTGCCTGTGTGCGCGCTGTTGCCTCCTGCAGCACCCGTTGTTGGAATCTGCGGTTCGCGCCGTACCATTTACGTGCTGACGCGCAGAATTCGTTCCACGTGGACCAGCTCGTCTTATTATTCTGGTACCACGTGGCGGCGACTCCCGCGAAGAGTTCGGAGAGAGAACTTAACATCTCTTCCTCTGACATCTTCGCGAGGCTTCGGCATTCATCGACACGGTTTAAAAACACGTCGATGCTCTGCCCTTTCTCGCCGGTATACTTCAGCCCCCATTTTCGTGCGATGTTGCCGACGTCTCGCTGATTATTTCGGTTTTGCACCGTATGTCGCGGAGTGCTGGCATCAAGCGCGTTTGGGTTGCTGTGCAAATCTCTCGAATTCATCCGATTCGGGAGACCCCCCCCTCCCAGGCTCCGCCTAGTAGACGATTGTGCGGCGTCCCTTGGGGGGGAATGAGCGGTTGGCCAGACGTCGGTGGTGTATGCAGATAGGTGTCCTGCTCTTCCGGATATCTGAATGTCAGGGTATCTTGGAAGCCCACCTGACGTTGCCCGCTCTGCGCCTGGTCTAATCGCGTGCTGCACGCAGCTCCTTTTGTCGCTAGCTGCGTGAAGCTCTCCATTGCAAATTGCAATTTGGACTGATTGTCCGAGAGTTGCGTGACCTTCTGCGTGAGTTGCGTTAAAAATGCCCTCAATTCCGCAGGGATTGGCAGATCCTGCGTTTCCGCCGTTGCTAGGGTGTGCTGTTGTGGGTGGAGGGTTGTACTTGTCTCCCTCTCCTTAGATCCGTCTTCTCGATCCGTCTCGTTCTCCGTTGTTTCCACTGGTTCCTGTTCCACCGAGCTTCTTTCCGCTGCGCGCGTCTCGATTTCGAGACGCGTCCGTTCCAGCTTGAGTTTTACGACGTTATCGTCGCGACATACTCAAGTGGATGCGGTTCATTCTCGTCTGAACCGCGTGCCCATGGCGTCTCGATTTCGCCGTTGCAGACTCTATCGATGAACGTTTGGCGGAGGTTTGCTCTCGCTACCCACGTCGTGTGTTCATCGAGGTCTGCATTTGTGGCGATGATCTCGTCTGCCGAGTAATCCCCGAGCAGCCATCTGCTCGCGCGATCTAACTGTTGAAATCGCGCGCCAGATGTTTTCAACTCCATCGCCTTGAGATATCTATCTATCTCTTCCAGTGAGAGGCACATACACCAATTCTCGAGTGCTAGTTGTGCCGCCATATTGGTTTCTCACTGGAATATTTATGCGAAAGAAAAAAAGAAAAAAAAATATAAAACAGAAGAGCGAAAAAAAACTGATCGCAAGTAGATTTTTCGGCTCGTTCGCTCCGCAATTTACAGCGTGTTATTACTCAGTGCGTCGATTGAGTGCGCGTATTTCCCTAATCCCTGGGCGCTTACAATCGCGAGTTACAGAAGAAAAAAACTAAACTGTTTCTCAATCTGTCGCACTGAGTAAATTCGCGAGCAGAAACGACAGCGAAACACGAAAAGAGTGTTACGCTTAAATATTTACTTCGCGTCGTATTTATTTTTACGAAAATTTACAATGAAGAACGAGAATAATTTTCGTCAACGCGGCCAAAATCTTCTCGCAAAACTTTAGTCTGCGAGAAGTTCGCCTTCTCTTTCCACCGCAAAATAATAAAATAAATTGTGGAAAGAGGGTGCGTTCGGCAATTGTGTCGCGCGATAAAATTCGGCGACACCCCGTTTAAAAGTCGTTGAAAGACGTTGAAAGAAAACGATTCATTCAAGAAAAAAAAAAAATTTTGAGTGCTTTAAAGTGTAGGTTATTCTATAAAATGTGCACGCGGTGAAAGAAACCGCGCTTGCTTTTACCCTAATTTTACTTCTGTATATAACAGCGAATTTATTAAAGCCCAAAATCTTCTCGCAAAACTTTAGTTTGCGAGACGTTCGTTTTCTCCTTCCACTACAAAATAATAAAATAAACTGTGGAACGAGAACACGTTTGGTATTTGCGTCGCTCGTCAAAATACGGCGACGCTTTATTTAACCGTTACTAAAAAAAACAAAATTTTCTTGCACACCTGAGGCTATAATAAAGGGCCACACGTAAGATAGAAAACTTGCTGATTTCCAAAAAACAATAAGGCGGAGAGAGATTAAATGGTTGAAGAAAGAAGGAAGGAAAAACCAAAAAAAAAATTTTTAATTTCCTTCCAAAATCACGACAAAAAAATTTTAAATTTATTTTTAAAAGTACTAAAAAATACAAAAAAAAATTTTATTAATTATTATTATTTATAATTTTTATTAGTTATTACTATTTATAATTTTTATTTGTTATTATTATTAATAATTTTTATCCCTTCAAGTTAATAATTTTTAGTTTGTAATTCTAATAATTTTTAATTTTTATTGTTAATAATTTTCCTTAATTAATTAATTATTGTTGGATTATTACCAACAATAATCTCTCTTTCCGTCTTTTGCTATTTATCCGAGCAAACAAATAAGGTTTTAGAACGAACGAATATATCTCCTAGTTGTTTAGCTATATCACTAAACGACTTACTAATTGATTATAAACCGAATTAGTATGAGGGAAAAGCACAGCTGCGAACTTTTGCGTAAATGAGCCTATATATCGCGAGGTCCGAATTATTTTCGTTTCTGCTCGCGATATAATACTTGTTGTCGAAAAGTATTTTCGTGGACTTAGAATTGTCTACGACACTCTCGCACACATACATACACTCTCACGGTCGAACGATCGCGGTGTCGGCTGTGTTGCGAGCCCGCGCGTGTTTACAAACACGCGCCGCGCGCTATCCTACTGTACCTATCCACACGTACGGGCGCCAGTTGTAACAGGGCGAATAGTTTTCGGAGCGAGAGAGTTTTCGGCAACGCCGAAAGCTTACCTGTATGCTCTCTCTCTCGCTCACACTGCTCCGCAACGACGATGCCTTCCTCGGCGCTGCTCGTCGAGGACGTTGCTCGCCTACGTTGCGGCTCGAGCGGCGCCCTGGCAGATTTGCCGGCTCTGCGCGCGCTCGGTGCAATGCCGTTCGCTGACTGTGTACAACCGGGTAACTCAGAAGTTACCCGGGAATTTTAATATCGTGTGTGTGACTCTACGCGTTCCTTAATGAAGGGGGAAACACGCGCGAGTACCTGGGGCTCAGATGATCGCCGAGGAAGTCGGCGATCCCGCGGAGGCGGCGGTATCCGAGGTACTCGTAGGAATAACGGCGGAAGGGAAGGGGGCGAAATAACAATTCGCGAACTCTGAATTAAGAAATATAAAAGACCGTTTTAATATCTAATCACAAGAGGGGTTTACAAAAGAAAAGGATATTGAGCGCGCCGCGGTCTCTAATTCTCGCGAGGTCGAAATGCCTCGCGAGTCGCACGCGTCGCGGATGTCGCGCACAGATACACTCCCGGAGACGAGGTGCACCACTCGTCTCCGACGCTCTCTACCTCGCGCGTCGAGGTAGAGTCTCGCTCGCGCGTAGGTGGCCTGCAGGCACTAACCTTGCTCAGGTGTCGACGGAGTCCGGACTAGATCCGTCCGCAATCTCTCGCGTACGACGACGATGAGGATTTCCTCCGGAGCCTTGCGACCTGGGTTGCTCCCTCTCTTTTCTTTCTCTCTCTTCTTTCTCTCTCTTCTTTCTCTGTCTTCTTTCTCTCTCTTCTTTCTGTGTGCGCGCACCGAATCGGCAGAAACTCGACTGAATCGTTCTCGCGCGCACCGTTGCCGATTCGCTCTACTCGCGCCTGCGCATCCCCGCTTCCCGCCTCGATGGCTCGTGCGCGTGGTAGTTCGCCCGCGGATTTCGAACTTCGTTACAATATATATATTCAATTTCATTGTTTTATGTATTTATTATATTAAACTGGCATGATTCTCTCTACCATATAATAAACAAATAAAATAAATTAAATTATTTGTGTGTGTCACATAATATTATAGTAATTATAATATTTTTATTTCAGTGAAACATAACTTTATTTTAAAAAGAAGACTAGATCAAACGCGCGCTGCGCGCGGAGATGCACTGTGCTTTGAATACAATATTCAAAAAATGGGAAAATAACCTTATAAGAAAAATATAAACAAACAACATTACGTTGCCATGCACATAGCTACAGCATGGCAACGCTTCCGACCAATCAGATTACGAATAAAACGTGAAATAACATAGCCATCCATTTTAATAAAGGGTATAAAATTATGAAATATCTGAAATAAAAGTAAGTTCAATTAACGTTCATGAAAATAAAATAAAGTTATTTTAAGTAAAATAATAATTATAGAATAAATAATCTGCGGCTGTAGCTTGAACGTCATTGCCTCAAATAAAATTGAAAAATTGCTATTAATCCACTGGTTCTAATATCTTTATTATCTATAATCTTTAATCCTAACAATGTTAAACTTGAAGAATCACAAACTAACGAACAAGAGATAACTTTATATCATGTAATAGAAAATATAATAAAGGAGAGTGTGAATTACAATTTACATACAGAAGAAGAATATACTTTACTTTTTGAGGATGACTACAGTGATACACTTCCACAAGATATTGAAAAAGAGGATGAATTAAATAAAGATTATGCAGAGGTTCCAGTTTGTTTACCGAATGAAGAAGATGTAGACTTTGAATATAAGAAACAGGCAGTGCAGTATTGGCAAAGTGGAAAAAGAAAGCCATTATCCTTGACAAGTGTACAATCGAAGTATAGAAAAGTTACTTCCGATCGTCAATTGCGACGGTGGAAATTACAAATTGAAGCAGGGGGTACCAGAAAAACTATTCTGTATGGAATAACAACTTATGTACTTCAAAAAGTTAAAGAAGCGATAGAATAAAAAATGACTTTGCATGATATTGATATAAAAAGATGGGCTCTCGTAAAGAAAGCAGAACTAAATATTCCGTGGTTTAAAGCTTTACATAGATGGATACAAATATTAAAAAAAAAACATCACATTGTTTCACGTAAAATAACAAAATTTATTACTATGTCATCTACACAGAAGGCAATAGAAGTAGAACAACACAAAGAAAATTTTGGTAACGATGTCAAAAATCTCATTAGAGTACATAGTGCTCAAAACGTTTACCATTATGATCAAAGTGGGTTCAATTTAGAGATACATGGTGGTCGCACTCTTCGTTATGAGGGGATTAAAAATGTAGAAAACATCGTTCAGTCGGTATCTTCTACAACACATAGTTACACTATTCAACCAACAATATCAGCAGAGGGACAGCTTATGCCGCCGTTATTTATAGTTTTGAAAGAGGCTCATGGGCAATTTAGACCTAAAGTAATGAAAACTTTATTCAAACCAGAAAATATATACGTAGAAGCACCAGCATCCGGTAAATTATCCAAGGAACTATTTCAAATTTGGATTCAAAATGTATTTTTGATTCACAGTGGGAATTCACCTATACTGCTATTAGATTCATGGAATGGATAATGTGAAAACGCTGTAAAAGAAGCTTTACCGAAAGATTCAAATCTTATATTGAAAACGATACCAAACGGCACAACTGGTCAGATACAGCCTCTTGATGTATATGGTTTTCGATTATGGAAAAACTTTATAAGAAAATTATCAGACATAACACATCTTATGAATTATGATGCTAAATTGCACGAGAGAAATAATATAATCAAACTACAATCTCTAACACATAATCAATTTTCTTCACCAAGATTTCAAAATGTTTTTAAATATACTTGGTATAAAAGTGGATACCTAACGAAAAAACCTCCAAGACATCAAAATCCAGTAGATTTCTGTTTCCATACTCAAGAGGAACCAATTTACGACATATGTGGAGGAATTGCAGTCATACGATGTGCATGGTGTAAAAAGCTATTATGTTTTAAACATTTTTTCACAGATTATCATTATTGTTAAACGTATATTGAATAAAATTTGCAAATTCACCAATTTCTGTCATATTTATATATTTTACATTGACAAATCATCACATTGTACAAATTAATAAAAATGAAAAAAGTTTTCGCTCATAAGCTAGTAATAATAATGTTAATAGGAGCAGCCATCCCGACTAAAATTAAAATATTTTTTATTTTTTTAAATTTTAATAGTATGTATGAGTCAAAATAAGCATTAAAAAATTAAAAATCCAAAGAAATGTTGCGATTAATTTTTTTTAATCACTAAAAAATAAGTAACTAAATAGGGGTAGCTCACCCCTTCTATGTGTTTCTTTAAACCTCGAAATAGGTCAACTATAATTTCTAATTTTCTTTACAACATGGCATTTTTTTACCAAATATGGCTCGTCAAAACTTTGTTATTTCAAAAACAGTGTGAAAAAAATTGTTTACCCTCATAAAAATAGGGGGTACAACCCCTTATCATTAAAACGGTGTCCAAATCCTCGTCTTTTTATAAGAAACAAATAGGTGTTGGTTTCATTAAAAAATTCCGATTCTATCTTGAGATATTAAAAAAAACTGTTTTTGGGGGTGAACTTTAAGGGTGGTTTTCACCCCCAGATGTTTTTCTCCACAGATAAAAAAAAATACGTGTCAAATATTTTTTGATACTCTAACCAGTTGCAAAGTTTCATGAAAATCGGAAGCAGACACTAACAAAAAGGTAATTAATTAAATTAGGGGTAATTCACCCCGTCAACGTGTTTTTATTTTTAAATCTCGAAACAGGTCAACTATAATTTTCAATTTTCTTTATAACATGGCAATTTTCAATCAAATTTAGCTCATTAAAACATTTTCATATAAAAAATACAAGGGAAAATATCATATTTACTCTTATAAAAAATATGGGATGCAACCCCCAGCTTTAAAACTGTGCCGAAAAACTCGACTTTTCATAAGAAACAAATAGGTGTTGGTTTCATTAAAAAATTCCGATTCCATCTTGAGATATTAAGAAAAAACGGTTTTTGAGGGTGAACTTTAAAGGGGTTTTCACCCCTTAGATATGTTTTTCCGCAGATAAAAAAAAATACGTGTCGAATATTTCTTGACACTCTACTCATATGCGAAGTTTCATGAAAATCGGAGGCGGACACCAAGTATCCTTTCCTTGTCAGTCTTTTCTTTACCTTTTTTACTGTTGTTAGATAATTTTGTATAGGGAACATTGCTGTTCCCTGATTTATTTGACTTATCCATTCTCTTTGACTGATTGAATGGTACTGTAATGATTTTATAAATCAGGAGCTATTTATAAGTATTTTACGATTTTTAGTAATATTCAAAGAATGAATATTTAACGAATAGAAAAACTCATAGAAAAAATTTAAAGTTTACTTATGTAGAACGTTAATTAATTGAATTTAAAGTTGTAAGAAATAAGATGAAGGTAAGTGTAAGGATTTGAAGGAGGGACTTTGAATCTAGGAATATTAAGAATAATAAATTATAACGAGGTTCCAGGATAAAATACGGAGAAAATAAGAATCTTGGTTCTCCGTATTCTATCGAACTCGTTTGGCTCTCGTTCCCGGGAATTCGTGCATCTAGAGTATTTGTTTACATCGCTCGGACGATGTATTTACGAGTTGCTCGCGGGGACTGCGCGACTTTGGTGGTTGCAAAGCCGCGCTCGATTCATTTTCGAATCAGATTCTCTCGGGCCATCAACCAGCGTGCATGCGATTCAAGCAGGCTCCACGACAGAAGCGATTTCCGGGATTTGCATCGTCATCCGTCAGCGCTATCATTCGTATTCCCGCACGGGTACGAATTGGCAACTTGCAGTTGTAACTGGGAAGGACGCTTTCCAACTCCATACGCACAGTTCGGTCAACAGTCATGCGTTCGAGCGACTGGCACCGCCAGCCCTGCGTCACCTTACGATAAGAGTAAGTATTTGTACCAGCGAGGCGTTCACCGGTCCTATTACTTCTTTTTATATTTTCGGCTCGCAGCAGCGAGCGGCCGGTGTTGCGTTGACCGGCCCAGTGAAAATAAGTACTGTGATTCGCCCGCGCCGAGTGGTGGATCGCGACTTCTTGTCGGCGCGCAACACGACGTGTTATTTGATGCAAAGCTTTTTAGAATAGACCTTGTTATTGTTGTTTCTCCCGGATACCGTCGCCTCCGCGGGATCGTCGCTCCGAGTCGACGATCATTCTGAGTGGCCGTATTTGGCGTCTAGCTAGCGCGAGTATTAACCCTTTCCGACATACGGAAAAGTCGAGTTCAACCGCTAACTCGACCTTTGTAACCGGGGATCCAGAGAGCATCAACCCCGGGTGCTCGTTGTATAAGCAGCACCCAACGACACCGAGTTTTAGGGATCGGATCGCGGAATTAACCGAAATAGTCTCCCCGGCCTCCCGTTACAAAATTTTCATTAAAACATTTTAAATATTTATTAAAAAAAAAACTTAAAATCTAATACAGAGTATATATATTGTGTAAAGTCTTAGTCCAAAACGAAACATGTTTCTACCTCGGCTGTTCTAAGCGTAGCATATTATAATTAATATTATAAATTATAAAAGGTAATCTAGGGAAGAAAATTTCTAAATATTAATATAAAATAGCGCGCTGATTTACAATAACTACATGATTAAAATTTAAGCGACTTAAATCTATGATATAAGGTACGTTATATAAACTCTAATAGACAACTGCCTAGCGACTTAAGAGTGCACCACCCCTGCGGCGGAAATAGGCAATAGCCAATCAGGGACCGCGAATTTTTCTGCACACATTACGCTTCGAATTTTTATTGAATCGGTGTAAAAATTATCGCATAATGTTCCTTGAACATTAATACACGCGGGAAGACTCTTACATGTTAGCAAAAATTTTTGTAAACGCAATAAAAAAAATAAATAAAATTTGAGAGGTAGCGTCGTCTGCTCGGTGCGTAAGCGACTTGAAGATGCGTCTACTGCGGCTGCGCCGAGCGGGAGTAGGTTTGTTCCCTCGTCGCGCGGTTGATTCAAATTCAGTTTTTTCCGTTAACGCAATATACAAATGTACAGTATTTTTAAAATAGGTATACTATTTTAATAGGCATAATAATTTATTACATTTACTAGGATGTTATTTTTTATTTAATTTTTATATAATAATATTCAATTTTTGTGTTTGGAGTAAAATGTGATATAATAATATCACATTCACAGAAAAAAAAGAAAAAAAAAATTTACCATGTTCCATATCCCACTTAATTGAAAGTCTAAATTAAATTATAATATTTTCTCCGCATTGACATTTTCATTTACAAATGCAAATAATGATATTACACTATTGTGTGATCAGATCCTTGTCATTAAAATCAATTAAAATTTGAAAGTATTAATAAACGTTCTGAGAGGATATACAATACAATATATTGTATCTCTATATAAAATAAAATTTTAACAATATAAAAATGACAAATATGAAATATTTGTCGCGAATCTTAGTATCACCTCTACCCTACCTTCAAATCAAGGAAAAAAGCAACTTCGTCCGCTCTTAATTCCTTATTAAATATTTCATATGTCATTTTTATATTGTTAAAATTTTATTTTATATAGAGATACAATACACTGTATTGTATATCCTTTCAGAACGTTTATTGATACTTTAAAATTTTAATTGATTTTAATGACAAGGATCTGATCACATAATAGTGTAATATCATTATTTGCATTTGTAAATGAAAATGTCAATGCGGAGAAAATATTATAATTTAATTTAGACTTTCAATTAAGTGGGATATGGAACATGGTCAATTTTTAACGATATACAATTTCCTGGAAATGACTGACTATAATCAAAATTATCGAAATTTTGATATAAAAAGCATTTTGAAGCGACTGAATTTTACCACGCTGACGCAACACAATTTTTTTACCGTTGACACGGTACTTTTTTATTTAGTTCACATTTAAGTATTTTCTCCGTGATAAGAACGTTTTTTAAGTATGTAGAGAAATCGAATCTGAAATAGTAGATTTGAGAGTGTAGGCCTTCAAATATATAAGAAATTTTTAATACTCCAAACACGAAAATGTGATATTATTATATCACATTTTCGATGAACGTGATATTATTATTTTCGATGAATGTGATATTATTATATCACATTTTACTCCAAACACAAAAATTGAATATTATTATATAAAAATTAAATAAAAAATAACATCCTAGTAAAAGTAATAAATTATTATGCCTATTAAAATATTATACCTATTTTAAAAATACTGTACATTTGTATATTGCGTTAACGGAAAAAACTGAATTTGAATCAACCGCGCGACGAGGGAACAAACCTACTCCCGCTCGGCGCAGCCGCAGTAGACGCATCTTCAAGTCGCTTACGCACCGAGCAGACGACGCTACCTCTCAAATTTTATTTATTTTTTTTATTGCGTTTACAAAAATTTTTGCTAACATGTAAGAGTCTTCCCGCGTGTATTAATGTTCAAGGAACATTATGCGATAATTTTTACACCGATTCAATAAAAATTCGAAGCGTAATGTGTGCAGAAAAATTCGCGGTCCCTGATTGGCTATTGCCTATTCCCGCCGCAGGGGTGGAGCACTCTTAACATATAATTGTACAAGCTTAATTTTTTCTACCAACATCGTAAGAATTTCTTGTTTCTCGAAGAGTAGGTTATTTACCTTGTTTCTCGAAGAGTAGGTTATTTACCTTGTTCCTCGAAGACTAGGTTATTTACCATATTTGGTAGATATTTTCTTCAATTTAAATACTTTATATATCTTATTCATTTCCAGATCTCATAATCTTCGCCTGGGAAGGTATAGAGGATGTGACGGAACCGTCTACATTACTGCATAAACAAATTTTTTTTTTTTATTTTTTATTGAGGATTAGTTAAAAATATTTCGTAGTCAATGAATCAAGATCATAACCCTGAACCGCTACTACCCTACCGACGCTGCTGCACCAAGGGTTGTAGGTGTGACCTGCGCTATGGGGAGTTTCCCAAACTGCCATAAAAACAACGACGCGGCGCATGCAATTATCCGATTATACCCACAACTACGAGTGTAGTAAACTATATTGGAAAATCTGTTACCAAAGATTATTACTTATTCTTATGCAAAATAAGTAATTCACTCTAGAAGAAATTTTCAGCAGACATTGATTATTAACATAACAAAATTATGTACTAATCTGAATAAGGAAATTATATTTATATGAGTAAAAATTGAAATAGCGAAACCTTTAGTAGAAGTATAATATTACTGCATCACGATTGTTATTAATAATACCTTAGTTTACATTAACGCGCTAGTTATAAATTAAAATTAAGTTCCTAAAAAATATGTACTAAATAATAGCCTAAGTACAAATCGTCAATTATAATTTGACCTTTATATGTTTGACTGAATATGTTCGTATTTTTTATATAAATTAACTAAGTTAGCATTTAACAGATACACAGTACACAATACACATTAAATAGTAACCGTTCAGGCATGGGATGAATAATAAAAAAGGAGCATAGAATTTGTAAAATAAATTTAAGTTTACGATAGTTAGTTTAAGCCCCACACTTAAAAGATTATTTTCTCTACCAGAGTAATAAACTCATTTAATTTTTTTTGTTCTTTTCTTTTACCTCTGTAAAAGGAAGCCCACCAAATAACAAAGCATTCGGCTACCACTAAAGTTTTTGCAATTTTTAATAACATAATAAATAAATCAATGTTTTCCAGGTTAAAATAACTATAGTTATGATTGAAAATATTCTTTCACAGTGTGAATTAGCTTTAAGGGACGCTTGCCTCGAGCGGATGTGTAATCTTGGGGCTATAAAACACATGGCGCCTCTAAAAATAGATTTCTTCAGTTTTCCTGCGCGGAGACGCGTTTTCTTACACTTTTCGGGACTCAACACACTATAGCATGAGAAAATTATTTTAGATTAACATTCAATATCTAATTAACTATAAGTAGGAAAATTATTTGGTATGTAACAAATGTTAGATTATGATAAATACAAACGAAAAAAAAGGAAAATGAATCAAGGAGCGCGGTAGCGCTCCGAAGGCAAGCTATGAGTCACGGCGAAGCCTGAGAACGCACCGCGCTACATATACATGGGAATATAACTTTGTAACCTATAAAATTCTTTTACTTCTCTTCATTTAATCCATATTGTTTTATTTTCATCTGTGTATCATAATCGTTGATGTTTATTTTTTGCAAGTTTTCGATAAGTGCATTTGATTTAATATATAATACGTTCCTTTAAGAGTTTCGATAAAAATTCTTTTGGTTTTTCTCATTTTCTTCTTCGTTTGTTTACTTTTTTCCATTTTTCATCAGACTTTCTAGTGCCCACTAGATTTTCTAGTAATTTTTACGCCATGGCGTTGTTCCACCAACTCTTCTTTTCCTTCTTTTTTTTTAGTTAGGTTGGCTTCATTGAGATGTACGACTATATATATGTAGTGCTGAGCGCATGTACGTATATATCAAGAACTTTTATATTCGATAATTCTGTATGAAGGCTTTTCAAATCTGGTTTAATTATTAATGAAAAAATCGTCGATTTAAGATGCGGCGCATTCTGTGATTTCTATATACAACATTTCTATATATACAATCGAGTGAAATGAGCCGATCGTTAAGTTAGGTTTGATACACCCATTATATAGTGATGACAGTGGCGATTTTCCCTTGATACACCAAGAGGGTGGTGAATCAACCGTTTTTCTTTTCTTTTGTTTGTTTTTTTTGTTTTTCTTTTCTTTTGTTTGTGTCGAATGAACATTACAGATAGATCTTTATTGAGTTTTTTTAGAAATTTTTTATTGTTTTAATAGTTGTTTTTGATTTTTTTGATTTATACAAATGTGGTCATCATTCGTCTTTGTTCACGCGTGCTCCTCGTTGAGATTGTTCTTCTCCTTTATTTAAAGACAATTGTACGTAGAAAGTCTTTGGATCACTAAACGGTATTTCACATTATCGATAAAAAGTAGTAGATTATTTACAATAGATCGGGCAGGACAAGTACATCTTCAACATTAATTGTCGTCAAACAAACGTTATCTCGACACGAGAGTCCCGTATACATTAGTGGACTTGCCCCGATTGGCATCGGTTTCCACTTTAGGCTTCTTATCTACAGTTTGCTTTTCACTTTTGCTTTGTACAAGAAGTTCAATACATTGCTGTGCTTTGCGCTGGGTGCAATGATCTAGCGTTTTCTTTCATTCTGTTGCTCTTAAAAAATTTTTTTGTGCGAATCTGCGAATCGGATACACCCAGTTTAAAAATAAGTTAAACGTTCGTGAAGTAATTTTGGTAATAATATGTATTGATAATCAATACCTAAATATTTATAAATTGATTTACAATAGATAATGTGTAATAGATAAGTTTAAATAAAATGGTGCACATAATAAATAAAAAAAAAATATTAAGAATCTTTTTATATAAATACTTAAATTTACCTGCTTTATTGAGCTCAAAGCCAGTTGAAACTCTTGAGCAGTTTGCGCTACAGTCTTTTCTCCATCATCAGAGAATATTTTTGGTTCCATTAGTGGTTCTGGCACTGGACATACCTCTGAATCTATATTTTTGTATAATGCTTCCCAACTGTAGTCTCCTAAAAATAGTTTAGTTTGATAACCATTGAGAAAGTAAAATAAACAAAAACATAATAATAAAAATTTTTCTTTACCTAAAGTTTTATACATGATTGAACAATACAAAAGAATAACCAATGGAGCTATATATTGCAACGCAACAACGCAAAGATAGTTAGTAAAATACTGCTGCAATCTATAAAATAAAAATAATCAAAATATTGATTTGTATTTGACCAATATTATTTATATAATATAATCGTAAATTACAAACAAACCTTTTTTTGAAAATCTTTGTTTGAGATTCTTCCAGCTTCCTTCTTCTGCTTTTCTAACCTTTGATTAGCGAGATTTAAGTATGATTGTAAATAAATAGGCATTATCACTAACTTTAGAATAATAGTAACAATTATCGCAAGTAATCTCATACTCTCAAAAGCAGCAGTTGTCATTCTATAAAAATAAAGTAATTTTTCTGTATTATTTTACAATATTGTTTAAGACACTAACACAAAATATATTAAATGACTTACATTGATTTTCCGATACTGGAAAAAACTCTTACAGTAAGGTAGTCTCGACTTATAGGTTTAATCCATAAGCTTGTTAAAATAAGCGGCAATGCATAACTAACATTAATGAGTATAAGAAGAAATTTATTGTCTTTGTGATACCTGTAAATTACAAATTATGTGTATTATACACTAAAATAATTATGTGTATTATACACTAAAATATAAGAAAGTAAACAGTTTTTAATGACAAGTTATTAATATATATATATACCTCAAAGTATCCCAATGCATTTTAGAGACACGTAATCCTGGAAATGTAAATAATGAACCGACAAATCCACATGATACAGCTAAGACAAACTTAACAATAATTTTTGACGCTGGTTCACTAAAAAAATAAATAGTGGTTAATTTGTCAATATTTATTTGCAATAAATGTAATTTCAACAATATAATGTACCTCGATGAAAGACCTTGATCTTTCAAAAACAGTGAAGCAGTATGATTAAAACTTTCATAAGCATTTTCTAAACCTAATTCGAGAGTGTTTTCATCTATTATCAGGATCATCATTGCTATTACAAGATAAGCATATTCAGTTACAATACATGTTGATCTTTCTCCAATGCTCTCTTCTCCTTTAAAGTACTGTACCCAAAGTGTGACTAAAACTTTACTACAAAGTGTTAAGGAAGACTCATAGTTATAAATACAAATATGTTATTTTGAAATAACATAAATTTTTTTTAAAGGATACAATGCAAATCCTATAACCAAACAACACCACAGCATACTTAAATTAATTTCATCTTTGATTGGATACCAATTATTATACACCTGTATAAAACAAAAATACACTATGTTGAATAACAGCAATACATTTGGTGTTGACTGTTAGTATTAATTATTATTTAATAAAATTAAGATATTTAATGTAAAATTAGTATAGTAAATTTAGAAATGTAAACTTGAAATTAAAATAATAAATTTACAGTAAGAAAACTCTAATTATACTAAAAAACTTTCTAATTTTCTTAACATTCATATAACACTGATATAATCTTATCTGTAGTACATACCTCAGTCATAATATATACAATTGCACCATATATAGAGAAATCGAGTAACCATTGAAAGTCAGAATAAAATTTCAAATGGACAATACATCTGGAGCTTTTCCATTCTCTGTATGTTTTCCTTTTTTAGGCTTTTCTTTTACATGGCCCATGAAATTCCTTAATTCTTGGTCTGTTGGATAAAGGTAACGCATCAATCTGCAAATTGAAAAATTAAATTCTTCTTTAGTATAACACAATTCAAAACAAATTGAAAAGATTTAATTCGGTGTATTTACCCTGTGGAACACAAAATCCATTTTGCTATTGAAAAATGTGAGCCTAATTTTTGAATTACGCTGACCATTATCAGCGTAATAACCAATTGTGCCCCTAATAGAGCCTGAAATTCAAACAAAAATAGGATTGAGGTTAATTGAGGTTATGGTTCACTTGGGCTTCATTACTAAATTAGCCTTTAAATCACATTGTTTACTTGATACTTAGAATTACACTAGAGGATTGATTAATGGATAGGTTGCATTAAAAAACTATATGTAGTACCTGGAATATACTACAAAATATATTAGAATACAACAAAAAATTCCTAGTCGTAAAATTGATTTATTTAACAAACGTTTAATCGCCAAATGAAATTGAACTATTGACTCTGAAAATGATAAGTTTTACAAATAAATATTTACTATAATGTGCAATTTAAAATTGAAAACATGAAATAAAATTTAATTTTTTTGATAAAAATTAAGTAAAAGAATATACAAACTTTTTTAAAAGAAGTTTTTGTGTTAAGTATAACAGGTGCTTGTCAGTATGTTACCGGTCATCTGTCAACCTGTGTGTAGCTGTGCATAGTGCGTGTGTTTCATAAGAAAGCACACTCGACGTGTAGCATGTACCGTCGGGACACGCGAACACGGTACACCCGAGGAAGTTGATTCTTGTGGAACGTGCCTCGTCAATTTGAAAATCCTGCAATCTCATTAGGACGATTCCAATGGGATTTTGAAATTGACTGAGCCCGTATTAATTTCCACAAGAATTAACTTCCCTTAGGTCACGGGTGTACTGTACTTATCACTGACTGTACGTACAACTGTACAAGAACGTATGGAGACTTACCCTTCGGCTCACTACGCGGCACCACTTGTTCAACCAATGAACGGTATAGTGAGTAGTATAATCTGAGCACTTTTACATCTTTGTCTGTTTCTTCCTATGTTACATGTATGTACGAGTTAAGTATACATACAAGTTAATACAAGTTAACTATTAACTACAAGTTCACAAGTTTTTGTCGTGTACACCGTGCTGACGTATAAGTACTTTTTCTTCTTAGAAAAGTATTTTTCTGTTATTATACTTAAGTATATATTATTATTGTCGTGTACACTCGCAATCGATCGTGTTGGTGTATACTTGTTTTCTTAGAAAAGTAGTTTTCTGTCATTATACTTAAGTTTATAGTAATGATATAAATATGGAGATTTCACCTAATTCACCTGATCCGGTAAGAGATTTTTTATATTTTTCCCTTCATTATCATTGATATATATATTTTACTTATACATTTCTAATTTTTCTTTTACTTTATATGTTCCTAGTTTATAAAATTTGTAAATGAGATGGAAATTGCCATGGAGTTACCTGAAAATGACATAAACCAAGAGCGTATGTACAACCCTTTTTTGGTTTTATTATTTTTACTTTTCTTGATTAATTATAAATAAATAAATAAATATATATATATATAATAATTTATATCGTTTCATTTATTAGAGTCACCATCAATTTCAAAACTGCCTGTTGATCAAAATACTAAAGGTTAGTTTTTTGAAACAAAAAGAGAAGTTCTTTGATATGGTTTTATAATTTTATTCATAATTTTGTTTTATTTTTAGAGAAATTACCACCACGAATTCCTCTGAGGCAATTTTATCAACATAGTGGTTAGTTTTATGAGTTTTTAGAAAATTTTATGTATTCACCTTCAATTCATATATATTATTATTTTACAATATTTTCTTTTGCTCTGACTTTATCGATGTAGCATCGAGTCACTGGCTTCATTCTCTCATAGTACTATGAGTACATTTAATAAAGAAATACTCCATATCTGTTTTTAGGTCAGTCAACACTTGCTGGTAGTGCTCTCGCACACGGTTCTGCTCTTTCTTCTGCAGGAGCTGCCAATTACTCTATTAATCCTTTCACAGCAGATACAGGAGGGTCATCAATTTTACAACCAAATGGTAATTAATATATTTCTCAAATTATTAATTATTGATGAATTATTCTCTCTAAGGCATTTATTAATATATTTCTCAAATTCTTTATGGATTAATTATTCTTTCTAAGGCATTTAGTTTATTTCAGTTAAAGAAATACTCCATATCTGTTTTTAGGTCAGTCAACACTTGCTGGTAGTGCTTCTCCTGTACACGGTTCTGCTATATCTTCTGCGGGCGCTGCCACTTATTCAACTAATCCTTTCAGAACAGATACGGGAGGGCCATCAATTTTACAACCAAATGGTAATTAATATATTTCTCAAATTATTAATTATTGATGAATTATTCTCTCTAAGGCATTTATTAATATATTTCTCAAATTCTTTATGGATTAATTATTCTTTCTAAGGCATTTAGTTTATTTCAGTTAAAGAAATACTCCATATCTGTTTTAGGTCAGTCAACACTTGCTGGTAGTGCTTCTCCTGTACACGGTTCTGCTATTTCTTCTGCGGGCGCTGCCACTTATTCAACTAATCCTTTCAGAACAGATACGGGAAGGTCATCAATTTTACAACCATCAATTTTACAACCAAATGGTAATTAATATATTTCTCAAATTATTAATTATTGATTAATAATATTCTCTCTAAGGCACTTTGTTTATTTAAGTTGAATGAGTTTCGAATTCAAATTTAGAATAGCAGGTTATAAAGTCATCAAATACAGTAAAATGTACTTACAATTAAAAATTACCACTTCAAACTAACTTTAAATTAACATAAAAACTAACCTTAAAAGTTAAAAATTTTTATGTAGTTCATTTACTTATGATAATATTTATTTTGTTCTTGCTTATATTGAGTGCTAATTTTCCATTAACAACAGTAAATTTAAATATAATAATAATAATAATGCTTTATATAACTAGGTTCATATACATAGTTTTTTTTTATTTTAAAAGTATAACAAATAAATGCCTTTTTTTCTTTGACTCGCCTTTTAGATATGTATGTTTGTGTCAGTGTGACTGTTTATGTAGTGTAAGCTTTTATAAAAACCAAAATATAGTCTTTCTTATTAGTTGGAAAAAAGAAAAGTTTAACAAAATAAAAAAAAAACAAAAACAAAAACAATTTAAATATAATAATTATCTTATTTTTTTCTGTAAATAAATTATTTTATAACTGCTTCAGGACAAAATCCATTCATCACAACACTTTCTGGTAGTGCTATTATAAACTACTCGGCCAATCCTCCTGCAGCAAGTAGAAATTATTTGACTGGTCTTTCCACAGCAGCAGTCGGAGGATCATCAATTTTGCAACCAAATTTAGGTATTTTTTTTTTATGCTTCTATTTGATATTAAATTGTCAATTAAGTTATCAAATTTAAGCATTTAGTCTATTTAAATTAAAAAATAATTTAGAATTTCTGTTTCTATTTGATTTCAAACTTCATTTTGAATTCAGAATATTAGGGTGTTCGGATGTAATAGTTATTATCCTATAGAGATGTAGTAAGCAAACAAATCTGATGACTTACAATTTAAAATAAAACAAGCTCTTTTTCAAGCTAAAAATTTGGTACCGTGCTTGATAAACAATAATATTTTTTATTTGCTTTTTATTAGGATGGAACCCATTTAGCAACATAGCAAATGTTTCTGCTGATTACTCATTGAGTACAGCTCCTCAATTGTCAATGGGTAAGTATATTATTGATTCATTTATTATTATCTTATCTTCTGTAAATAAAAAAATTATTTATGTTTTCAGGACAAAATCCATTTTTACAATCAGGATTTCCCTCATCATTCTCTACTGGTGTATCTGGATATCCCTTCCCTACCTCATCTGTACCAGCAGCTACATATTATGCATCTCCTTATGTAGTGCCAGGACCAAGTTCATCATCATTAGGCTTACAATCAAATTGGGGTATGAAAGTTTTTCTAAAAATGTATATTATTTTCATATAAATATAAATATAAATAAAAACTATTCTGATTTTATCTTTTTCTTTGTTTATTTACAGTCAACTCGCGAGGTTCAAAAGGCCAGAAAAGGCGAAAATTTTGGAACAAAAAAGTAAAAACAACTTTTATAAATGAGCGAAAGTTCCATAATTATGCCTCTTTTGTAGGACAAATGATGGAAGTGGCACAAAAAGCAGAACCTTATTACGAACGAAGAGGAGGTAATAGAGGTAGAGGATATTTAAATAGAACAGGTACTAGAAACAGTGAGAAACCAAATGGACAGCGAACAACTGGAGGAAGAGAAATGGGAAACATGTCAGAAAACGAAAGTGGAAAAGAAAATTAATTTTGTTTCAATTGTAATTTTGTATTTTCATTGTATTTTTATTTTATAAAGTTAAATGTATTAATAAAATTATATTTATTTAAAAAGATCATGGTGCCTTTATATTATTAATTCATATATTATTTATTTGATTATGTTCTTTCTCATTTTTTATTAGTAGTAAAGAATGGTAGTCTTAAATCGTGAATTAAATTTATTTACACATAAAAACATTTTAATATTTTAAGATTTCTTTATGCCAGCAAACTCGTCTGCTGATTAAGGGGATGTAGGAGCGAACTTTACCGATGGTGACCTCCACCTCGAGCCGCATTTCCCATTGTTCGCGCGAAATTTACTTCGTAATACAGAAAATTAAGTTGCTAACGATTTTTTATCGTGCAAAGAACGCGGGATGACAGCATTTTCAATAATCAAAATGTTCAATAATTTATATAATGCAATATTCTTAAAATTGACGCGTGGAATTACGTAAAAGTGACGGTCATCTTATAATTTTCTATGTGAAACGTCATCCTCGCCTCGCCTCGTATTTCCCATTGTTTGGTTTAACTAAAAATTATTAAATGCTGTATAACATTTATAAACATTCCTTATTATAACAAGAACACGCGATCACCGTATTTTTGTGCTTTGCGATTGTACACTTTTTTTTATTTATGATATAAAGTTTTTGAGGTTAGGAAATTTTCAACCAATCAGCGTGGCTCCGACATCACCTTAATTAACTAGTAAAGCTCAGCCGATTAGCTGGGAAGTCTACAGGGAAAGCTCGTGGGGCACGCATGTGCGTTGTGTTTCATTTTCTTATATTCCTTGTTCCTTTTGTCATTTCATTTAACTTCTATAATTATAGCAAAGTTCTCAATTCTTGTTTCTCGATCGGGACTTAGACAGTGGAACGCCAAACCGATATGATACAGTTAGGTTATGTTTCATTGGATTTATTTCTACGGTTTAGTTTTTTGAGCATTTAAATCTTTATAAGAGCTTATACAAGAGCTTATAATAGTTAATTGTTTAACTATACTTTTTTGTATTTTGGATAAATACAAAACATCTTAATATAGAACATTTCTAACGTCCATATTCCTTGTTTTATACATACAGGTATCTTTTAATAATATAAATCTATCATCTCTCCTGAAATATTATATAAGTTTGTTTATATAAAAATTCGATTATAATTCTTTTTTTGCAATAATTTATATAAGAATTGTTGTTTCTAATTTTTTCTAAGTAAAAATATATCTGTACATAGTAAACTACTATGAAATTATACTTAATGTCTTATTTAAATGGTGTATTTAATCATTTTCCTTGTTATCGAATGAAAAATTTTGATTTTACGCGGTTTTTATGCCTTTCATTGTTTACTATTATATACTATAGCATGCAATATTATAAAATTATTAATTTATACGGCTCCAGAAGTGATTTTTATCTATATAAGATCTATGATAATGATTTTTTTGTGTATTATTCTTTAACTAAATTTTATTATTTTGTATTATTATCCTGCATGAATCGTTTTATAAACTTGCAGGAAATACTAGATTGGCGTGGAACAATTGTATCAGAAACCAAGTAAGTATTCATTTCTTTTTATTTTTTACTCTCTTACTAATTTATTCCTCTATTACCAAAGTTTCATCGTTTATAAAAAGGAAGCTTTCAGCTCCTAAAAACAGGAAGCTTTCAGCTCCTAAAAACAGGAAGCTTTCAGCTCCTAAAACCAGGAAGCTTTCAGCTCCTAAAACCAGGAAGCTTTCAGCTCCTAAAACCAGGAAGCTTTCAGCTCTTAAAACCAGGAAGCTTTCAGCTCATACAAACGGAAAGCTTCAGCGTCTACAAAAGGGTACCTTTCAGCTACCATAAACAATCACTTTTTGGCATTTTTAAATACACACTTATCAGCGCCCACGAAACATCAGTTTTTTTTATTTTTACAAATAGTCAATTTCTTTTCATAAATAATAATGAACCGTAAAATTGATAGGTATTCTCTCACAGAAAGTTATAAAATTATGATTATTGATGGATCACGTCTAAAAGAAGATCATATTGAAAAATTTCATTATATGTTAAGTAAGTCCTCTCAATTCCGACCACAGTCTACATTGATAGTACAAAACGTTTTAAAGGACCCACAGTCTACACGTATTCAACCGATTCTTAGGAATGTTGAACATTTACAACTACTACATAGCTGTGATGATATGTGCAAAAACTGTGTCGGTGGACATTGGGTTTGCTGTTATTACAACACTAAAGCAATATTTATTTATGATTCCTTAAATAGAAAACATTTGCATGCTAGTCACGAAGCATTCTTGAGAAAACTATTTCCATATTTTGATGAAGTTCCTACATATTTTCAACAAGTACAGTATCAAAAAAATTGTAGAGACTGTGGAGTGTTGGCAATAGCTTTTGCGACATCGATATTTTTTAAAAAAGATCCATCAAAAATAATTTATGATTATACTAAACTTCGTAGACATCTTTATTATATATTTGAATGTGGAAAATTAATTCATTTTCCTACAAGTTCAGATAACAATAAAAGTTTTGTATCTCCGAATTTGATTAAAAATCAATTGAAAGATAATAATACTAAACGTAATACAATAATAGTATCTGGAAATGAAATGACTATAATTCAAAATAAGTCATTAGGTATTGATGATAATAAAACCCAATTATTTGATAAAAATATTCATTTTAACGATCATTCCTGGAATATTATTGGATTACCTAACAAAGATATGGTTTCTTGTTATGCCAATGCATCTTTACAATGTCTGTTACATTGTAAATTTATTAGACTTGCATTGTTGCAAAGTTCCGAAAAAAATGCTCTTTCTTCTTCGCTTTACAAGTATGCTTCTAAAAGAGATGTCAACGTACAAGCACTACGTGCATATGCTGGTAGTCAATATAATCAGAATCAACAGCAAGATGCAACTGAATTTATCACTCATCTTTGTGATAAAGTAAATACTTTAAAAGCTGTTATAGAACATGAATTAAGATCGGTAATAACGTGCCCTAATTGCAGTGAGACGAGTATTTTACAACCTTATAATAACAACATCCTTACTTTAGGTTTACCTGAAAGAACTCAGAACTTAACTTTGCAAAGTGTTATTGATTATAATATAGGATGCTGGAACAGCATTGATGTAATTTGTAATAATGGATGTCAATGTATGAAAAATGAGAAAGTTCAACTTTATACCACTAATAAAGTCATAGTCGTTCAGTTGAACATATTTGTTATAAATAGCTATGGAATGATTCAAAAACTTATTTATAATTTTAAAGATTTAGGAAGTGAAGAAATTATTATAAATAATAAGAAATATCGAGTAATTAGTGTACTGTTTCATCATGGTAATAGTATTGACTCTGGCCATTATACTGTTATGTTGCGCACAAATAATCATTGGTTAACAGTTAATGATTCAAGTGTCAAACAACAAAATGTTGGACCTGTCAATTCCAAAGATGTTTATGTATTATTTTTGGAGGAAATTATTACTGAAGAGGCCTTGCAATGTAAAAATACAAATGTTCAGAATACAAATGCAGCCGTAAATACTATGGAAGTTGAAAGAATAGAAGAGCCACAAAATAAAAATACTGATTTACCAAAAAATATTTATGCCAAAGACAGCCTTTTGAACCCAAATGATACATCTTCAAAAATTAATATGGTAAATATTAACCATAGCACTGAATTTTTATTTTCACCTAGTCCAACAGTTATTGTAAAACAAAATGAATCAACATGCATTTATAAATTAAATCATAGCCCCACTTGCAATACTAATCTAAATTATCCGCTTGATAATAATAAAATAATATTGAGAAAAAGAAAATCTATTCCTGATGTCAATCAAGATGATGTATTTAAGAAACAAAAATTACATAAAAATACCAATAGCAGAGAAATACTCTCTCTTTCTTCTACTGATAAATTATTTAAACAATTTGAAATCCATAAAAAAGAACAATATAAAAAATACTATCAGTCCAATAAAGATAAGATTCGAAGTCAACAGAAATTATATTATGAAAATAACAAAGAACATTTGTTAAAAAAACCAAAAATATCTCAACAATCCGAAAATAATAAAGAAAATATTTGCAAAAGAAAGAACGATTATTATTATAATAACAAGAAAGATGAAGTTAAATTAAGAAATAAAATTTATTATGAAACGAATAAACAGAACATTTTACAAAAAAAAGAATATTATTATGATAAAAATAAAGATGACATTATTAAAAAATCAAAAATTTATTATAACATTAAAAAAAACTATTGTGAAATGAACCGTGAACAGAAGATGATAAAAACCAAAAATGTTATTGCCAAAAAGATAAAAAAAAAATATAAAACTATCAGTATCAAACAAAATACTATTAAGTTATTGCAAAATTCAGAAAAGTACATAACAAATATAATGGAAAAATTAGATTCACATTCGTTATCAGACCGTAGATTAGAAGCTGAAATGTTAGTTTCAACGGCTATTTATATGAGAGACACTTTTATTTTGCAATTGAAGAAAAACTTGCGAATTTGTAAAGACAAAATAGAAATTTCATTTACTCGTTTAGGTGAGAGGTCTATTTATGATAATGTACCATATGCTTTAACAGCCTTATGCGGTCTTCCGAAACATAATTCTACTTCCGAATCATATTTTTCTGATGCAGAATACGATTTTCATAAAGCACCTAATATTAATGCTATTGTTATTAATGAACAAGGACAATCACTGAATATCCTGCCTTTGATAGAAACATCAGAAAATAATAACAAAAAAATATGGCAATGTAATGATTACTGTAAGACGGTTGATCCTGATGTGTTACAAGAATTATACAGATTTTTTGAAGACGTACTATACTTTACATACATCGATGCCTACACCTTTCTTAAAAACATGGATAGGTGTTCAGCTGAATCTCGTGATCCTGATAAATTTGGTCATCCTCTTATTTGCTATATTCAACCTCTTTCATGTTCATCTCAATTTTTAAAATTACGTGTTCTATCTTATCATTATCCTCATTTACGTACGATACAACGAAAAATTGATAAAGTTAGGAATCTTTATACTCATATTCATACCATCGAAAATGCTCTGAATAATTCTAATGTGGATGAGTTGAAAAGAATATCATTAAGTGCAGATAAATTGGCAATGCCTTTTAGACAAAATAACACTGATATATGTTTAGATGAATCAGAAATAAAAAAAAAGTATTCGGCTGGTATCAAAGAATATACGAAAATAGTTATAGATCCACCTACAATTCCATGTATATCCTGTGAAAGACTTTGTTGCAAAAGAAATGTTGAACATGTTGATAATTTTACATCAAATTTGGATTTAATTAAAGAATTACTCGATGTAAACGTCGAAAATATTGATTATTGGAAGAAGTTAAAAAATTATTATAATGATTCTCAAGAATTTAACGATGGTTTCATTTGTCGATATTGTAGCAATAAATTAAAAAAACATTCATTGCCGTCTACTTGTATATTAAATAACCTGTTTGTTAAAGATTTTCCAGAAGAAATTGAAACATTAAATATGTATGAAAAAATGTTGATCCAACGAGCTAAGGCTTTTCAAACAGTAGTCAAAATGGACACAGTAATGAAAAAAAACTTACCACATTATGTTAAAATTGACAAAGTAAAAGGTAGAACGTTTCACTTACCATTGCCATTAGAAGAAACGTTACAAAAAATATGTCCCGATACTGATCCATTAAATTCTAATCATGAATTATTTATTTTAATTCGAAGTCATCCTACAAAAGGCAAAATAATTTGGGAGGATTATGTTGATGTTAAAAAAATATGGAAAGCCTTAAACTGGCTTAAGTATTGGAATCCTCTTTACTCAGAAATTATTATTCCAAATTCTCCAGAACATCTTTTGAGTACTCTTAAAGATTTAGAATTAGAATACGAAAATAACTATAAAGATGTCGATGCGAATAAAGAATGTGAAAATAAGGCTAAACCTGCAGCTTTGTTAACACAGAAAATTCAGTCAGATTCTTATTATGATCAATATTCAATTTATCCATTGCATGATAAAAAAATTAATGAAACTGATACGAATATGTATCAAATGTTACGAGTATATGCTACAGCATTGGATGTTCGAAGTAAAGATTTAGATTTGAAATGTTTTCCAGATCTTTATCCTTTTGGTATATGCGGTCAACATGAAGACAGACTAGTAAGATTAAGAGATTTTGATTATATTAGGTCTAGGTTAACTTCAAAACATCCACAATTCAGATGTAATATTCAATATCTTTTTTATTTGCTTTTCAATAATAATATTCGACAAATTAGCGGTGGTATTTTTCATAAGTTAAATATTGTTAATCCCCACTACAAATATACAGCTGGAGACTTGGTGGAGAAGTTAGAGAAAAATCAACTAGAAACAAACCTAGAAACTATTTTCTCTCGTTTACGCGGCACTGAAGCGTATTGGAAGAGACCTAGAAATGACTTAAACTGCATGATGAATGAGTACGGACCTGCAACATTTTTTGTTACTCTGAGTCCTGGTGAGTGGATGTGGTCATCATTAGGTGAATATATTCGAGAGATTAACGAATGGGAAACGATAAAAGATCTATTAGTGAACTAATAGCAGTTGACCCTGTTGCTGCTTCAATGTATATACATAACAAATTTCAAGCAGTCTTACGTTATATTCTTTCTTCATCTCATCCAATAGGAGAAGTTTCTCATTATTATTATGCTTGCGAATATCAAGGGAGAGGTTTACCGCATTATCATTGTTTATTTTGGATTAAAGATGCGCCTATTTATGGTAAATCGTCAAATGAAACAATACAGACGTTTATATTGCAGCATATTACTTGTCGGATACCTGATAAACGAATCTCTCCTGAACTTTACCGTCGTGTTCAAACGTATCAGCAACATAAACATAATAATTATTGTATGCGAAAGAAGAAAACTAAAACAGGTTTTAGTAGTGCTTGTCGTTTTGGGTTTCCACGCCCAGTAACTACTCAGTTCGTACTAAGAAGTGTTTCTGTTGCAATTGCTAATCGCAGAAAATTGAAAAATAAGAGTCGATTTTACGATTTACCTCGAAAGCAAGAAGAGGTATGCATAAACGATTATATGCCTGCTCTTTTAATTCTTTGGGAAGGAAATAATGATGCACAATTTATAGGCGAGTCATCTTATCTTCTCACAAAATATGTATCTAGTTATGGGACTAAAGGCGAAAAAAGTAACGTAGATTTTTCAGACGTTAAGACGAATAAATCGTTATGTAGTAAATTATGGTCTTTTTTCTATGCGTGCATTAAACCATAGAGAATGTGGAGCTATCGAAGCAGCTGATGCACTTCTAGGACACCCTCTTCACGCTACTGATGCAGATACAATTATCAGATGGTTAGATGTGAGAATGATTAGGAATAGGAGATTAAAACCATACCAGGAAATTAAAAAACTTGATCCTGATTCATCGGAGATATTTTACGATTCTTTTATTGATACTTATTATCCTATGAGACCGACAAAATTAGAATCTGTGTGTTTATACGACTTTGCAAAATATTTCGATATAATTAAAAAGAAACCGGTGCAAAAAGCAGAATATTATGAGATAGCCCCTAACACCTTTTGTAAAAAAGGAAGAAACCTTATTTGATTAATCATTGGAAGTATAATCCTATCACTCAGCCGGAAAATTACTACTATGCTTTACTGTTATTATTTCAGCCTTGGAGAGATGTTGACGAACTGAAAAGTAACGAAGATACATACGCAAATGCTTTTCAGAAGAAGCAACACGAGTTAGTTGAGGCTATGAAATATCATGATAAATGTCAAGTTATACAAGAGGCATTGAATAATATGAATGAAATGATTCAGAATCAATTGTTACAAGAAGAAAACGATGATAGAAATAAATCTCATTCAAATAATTTTCCCGATGGTTGTGTTCCTGTAGAGACAGAAAATGCAATGAAGGATTTCAAAGATATTGCGGAAAAAATAGTTATGACTAAAAAAGATCTCCAAAATTCTATCGATAAATTTAATGAAGATCAATTACGAGTATTTAATAAAATCTCGTCTACCATACAATCTCATGACAAAACACTGAGAATTTTCATCAGTGGACCAGGTGGTACAGGGAAAAGTTTTATTATTGAAAATCTAGTAGCATGGAACAAAATAATTTGCGATAAAGATACAGCTGTTACAGCACCTACTGGAATAGCAGCTTTTAATATAAAAGGCCTTACAATTCACAGATTATTACAGTTACCAGTGGAGCATAAAACTACAGCAAAATATAAACAATTATCTGATTCTGCTTTGAAAAAAATTAGACAAAGTTTAGAGAATGTTGATTTAATAATTATTGATGAAATATCTATGGTATCAAATATTATGTTTATGTATATTCATTTACGTCTCACAGAAATATTTGACACTTCAGATTGTGATGACGGTTGGTTTGGCAAAAAGCATATTGTTGTTTTTGGTGATTTACTTCAATTGCCACCAGTTCATGAAGGGTTTGTGTTTGAAGAGTTAACAAAAGTACAAATTAATAAGTATATAGGAGGTATGGAATCTTACAATTTATGGAATTTATTCGATTATGATGAATTAACGATTAATATGAGGCAAAAGAGTGATAAGCTTTACAGTGAAATTCTTTCTAGAGTACGGTTAGGTTTTTTAATAGATACAGATGTGCAAAGTCTACTAAAACGAAAAATCACATTTTTCAATTCGAAAGGTACCGAAATCATAGAAGAAATATGTCAATATTTTAGTAACTTACCTATTGATACTGTATGCCTATTACCAACTAGGAAAATGTGCAATATTTTAAATGATGCTATGCTACGTAAAATACCTACGGAAGAAATTAATCTTATTGCCGAAGATTCTTTCAAATGTCCAAAGTCGTTAGAAAAAAGAGTTTTGAAGATGTTACACGAGGATGATGATAACGCATGTGGAATCGAACGCGTAATAACAATAAAAATTGACTCTAAAATTATGATGCGTAGAAATATTGATGTCTCTATTGGATTGGTTAATGGTACTATAGGAAGAGTGATCTCAGTACATAAAGATAAAGCGGATAACATAACTAGTATACGAATCAAATTAGAATCAGGTAATGAATATTCTATAGAGAAACTCGAATATAAATTTATTATTATGGATAATATATATATAATACGAAAACAGTTTCCAATATGTTGTAGTTACGGTATTACTATTCATAAGAGCCAAGGTTTAAGTTTAAAGACTGCTCTTGTAGAAGCAGGCAATTCCATTTTTAGCTGCGGACAAACGTATGTGGCTTTGTCGAGAGTAACAACAATAGAAGGATTGCATCTTATAAATTTTGATCCTTCTCGTATAATGGCTGATGATTCAGCTATTCTAGAATATAATAGATTAAGGCAAAGATACCGATCAGATCTTTTACAACTTGTAATTTCCAATAAGTCTAATCAACAATGTCCAAAAATTTCCGATAATTGCTGGTCTAACTATAATAATATATTACCAAATAATGAAAGTGAATTAAATGTTATCTCTGATAATTGTTGGAATATTCGTGGACTACCAAATAATAATCACTGTTGTTACGCTAATGCCTGTATACAAAGTTTGTTTCATGCTACCGCAATAAGAAGAATATTAGTAAATACCAAAAATCCTGATCTTCTAAAAACTCTTTTCAATCAGTATATTTCTAAAAGCCCTATTAATGTTAATGCACTGAAAGAGTTTGTTGGTGAAAAATACAAATCATGTCATCAACAAGATGTTGCAGAATTTTTAATGGATCTTTGTAATAAATTTATTATTTTACAAGATGTTCTTCAACACGAATTAATTATTAGGACAAGATGCCCCGGATGTGATGAAAGAATTGGTCCAAGCGTGTCTGTTAATTATATCCTGTCACTTAATCTTACAAACGTTACTGATCCTCGAAAATTACAGAATATTATTGATCACAATATAGGAACAGAGCAACCAATCGAGGGAAAGTGCAGCCATCAGTGCACAACACAGAGACTTCAAAAAATTGACATCAAACTGAAGAATACAATTTTAATATTAAAATTGTTAATATTTTCTACGGATGATAAACAACTTTCAAAAAATATCAATTATAAAATAAATGAAATACCGAAAACAATTATTTCGATTAACAAAAAACGCTACAAAATCATTAGCGGTATATTTCATCACGGTCACACCATCGATTCAGGATATTACACAAACATGCTACGTCAAGATAAAACTTGGATAAAAACACATGATTTGAACTTTTCTAAGAAGCCATGGCCAAAAGGTGCTAAGGACGCTTACTTATTCTTTTTAGAACTAATTTAAAAACAGACCTTATGAATTAAATATGATCTTAGAAATTGAATATAAAAACACATCTAAAAATGTACTACTCAACTCTTAAAAAGTTCTGAAATCCTCTCAAAAAACTTGTAAAAACTAAAAGTTAGGCAAGTGTAAGTATATTTTCAATTCTCTTCCCCCCAAAATATTCTCTCTTACCAGACCACATAAATATGCCCATTTCCTTGAAAAACTACCTCTATAAATAAAAACTCTTTCTGAAATAAAGTTCAATCTTCATACAAAAATCGAACTTTTTATTTAAAAGTAAATTTATATATTATATCTTTGAAAAACTACCTTTATAAATAAAAACTCTCTCTGAAATAAAGTTGAATTTAAAAATATAAAAACACATCTAAAAATGTACTACTCAACTCTTAAAAAGTTCAATCCTCTCAAAAAACTTGTAAAAACTAAAAGTTAGGCAAGTGTAAGTATATTTTCAATTCTCTTCCCCCCAAAATATTCTCTCTTACCAGTCCACATAAATATGCCCATTTCCTTGAAAAACTACCTCTATAAATAAAAACTCTTTCTGAAATAAAGTTCAATCTTCATAAAAAAATTGAACTTTTTATTTAAAAGTAAATTTATATCCCCCCAAAATATTCTCTCTTACCAGTCCACATAAATATGCCCATTTCCTTGAAAAACTACCTCTATAAATAAAAACTCTTTCTGAAATAAAGTTCAATCTTCATACAAAAATCGAACTTTTTATTTAAAAGTAAATTTATATATTATATCTTTGAAAAACTACCTTTATAAATAAAAACTCTCTCTGAAATAAAGTTGAATTAAAAACTCTTCAAATCAGACATTACTTCAAAACAAACCTTATAAATATAGGACTATTTCTCTGAAAAACTATTGCTTCAAAAATCTCTGTAAATAAAAAAATGATACGATAAAATTAAAGTCAAAAGAGACCTTACGAAAATGACTATTTTAAAGGCCTCTATGAATACTAATTATTTTTTTACAGTTACCAATTCGATCTTCTTACAAAAATCACTTTTTATTTAAAAGTAAATTTATATTATATTTTATATGAAAAAAAATATTGTACATTGCATCTTAAAATTTACTTTTTACAAAAGTATAAACGAAGGCAAGTATGAGTGTCTTACCGCTCTCTCTTATATTTAATGTAGACTTTCAAAATTTCGTTCGTCGATGAATTTGAAACTTATTTATTCTTAAAAATCTTTTTAACAATATTAAATATAAAATTTAAAATTTACTACTATAATAAAACATATAAAAGAAAATAGTGAAATCCATCACTGATAGTCAAGTAATTTGTTAGTTACATCCTTAAAATCAAATTTATTAATAAATTTTTATAAATTAGTACCTATTTTTTGTCCACATAATAAATTTTCTTAAAATAAAGGTGCCAGAAATTAAACACAAGAAAGTTGTGGAATCAAATATTAGTTAGTCAAGCATATTTGTCAATTTACTACTATTCTACTAATATTACTCAATTTACTTTATTCCGTACTCATAAAGACCGTTGCAACATATGTATTAAGCTTCAAGTGTACTGCATTATTTCTAGCCTTTGCAAATCGAACAAAAGAGTCATAAAAAAATTAAAATGGTAGAAATTAAACACAAGAAAGTAATGGAATCTTTTAATAATTTGTAACAAATAACTATCTTAAAAATCTTTTTAACAATATTAAATATAAAATTTAAAATTTACTACTATAAAACATATAAAAGAAAATAGTGAAATCAATCACTGATAGTCAAGTAATTTATTAGTTACATCCTTGAAATCAAATTTATTAATACATTTTTATAAATTAATAACAATTTTTTGTCCACATAATAAATTTTCTTAAAATAAAGATGCCAGAAATTAAACACAAGAAAGTTGTGGAATCAAATATTAGTTAGTCAAGCATATTTGTCAATTTACTACTATTCTACTAATATTACTCAATTTACTTTATTCCGTACTCATAAAGACCGTTGCAACATATGTATTAAGCTTGAAGTGTACTGCATTATTTCTAGCCTTTGCAAATCGAACAAAAGAGTCATAAAAACATTAAAATGGTAGAAATTAAACACAAGAAAGTAATGGAATCTTTAAATAATTTGTAACAAATAACTATGAAATAATTGTTGCTATTTTTTTCTAAAACTCTTATATACTCTATCAATTATCGAAATCCATCTTATCCTTACTGTTATAAAGAATTTTACTTTACAAGATTAAGGGATTATTTTTGTACATTGTTCGAAAGAAATCTAAAACTTCTTATTTTCATATGTGTTATTCTTCAATTATACAGTAATTCTTTAAATTTCATCAGATTTTCTTCTAAATCTAAACTTAAATTATACAGTAATTCTTTAAATTTCATAAGATTTTCTTCTAAATCTAAATACACATACTTGCCGGATGCGTCGTTTGGCAGTTCGAGCTGTTAATAGTAGTGAAAATCAATATCTTTTATCCATTATGCAGATATTCCCGTCGGAGATTGATTTTATTTGCTTCTAACGATCGTCTTACCAGATTATCATACATTCCCTATTCTATATTTTCTCCAATACTTTAAATTAAACAATAATAGATGCAAAACTGCTCGAAGGAGATTCATACTTTTGCATACGTAATATACTTATATTATTCCAACGTAAATTGTCTCTCGACCCGATGGGGAGGATGACATACATGCGATATGTGGCATTCTTTATTTTGTTGAAAGTTATACCTAATACCTATTCCTATTCCTAGTTATTGAAAGAGCAACCTTCTTGATCGAGCACCGCAAGCCTACCACAAAGAAAAAATCCTATGAACAGTTCTATAACCTAAAATCAAGAAAAACGTATTTTCCTATATGCATCGTTTAAAATCTGATATATTAGAAGTTAACTGTAGTTTATCAATTTTGATAATTCGCCTAAACACAGGAAAAACGACGCATCCGGCAAGTATGTGTATTTAGATTTAGAAGAAAATCTTATGAAATTTAAAGAATTACTGTATAATTTAAGTTTAGATTTAGAAGAAAATCTGATGAAATTTAAAGAATTACTGTATAATTGAAGAATAACACATATGAAAATAAGAAGTTTTAGATTTCTTTCGAACAATGTACAAAAATAATCCCTTAATCTTGTAAAGTAAAATTCTTTATAACAGTAAGGATAAGATGGATTTCGATAATTGATAGAGTATATAAGAGTTTTAGAAAAAAATAGCAACAATTATTTCATAGTTATTTGTTACAAATTATTTAAAGATTCCATTACTTTCTTGTGTTTAATTTCTACCATTTTAATGTTTTTATGACTCTTTTGTTCGATTTGCAAAGGCTAGAAATAATGCAGTACACTTCAAGCTTAATACATATGTTGCAACGGTCTTTATGAGTACGGAATAAAGTAAATTGAGTAATATTAGTAGAATAGTAGTAAATTGACAAATATGCTTGACTAACTAATATTTGATTCCACAACTTTCTTGTGTTTAATTTCTGGCATCTTTATTTTAAGAAAATTTATTATGTGGACAAAAAATTGTTATTAATTTATAAAAATGTATTAATAAATTTGATTTCAAGGATGTAACTAATAAATTACTTGACTATCAGTGATTGATTTCACTATTTTCTTTTATATGTTTTATAGTAGTAAATTTTAAATTTTATATTTAATATTGTTAAAAAGATTTTTAAGATAGTTATTTGTTACAAATTATTAAAAGATTCCATTACTTTCTTGTGTTTAATTTCTACCATTTTAATTTTTTTATGACTCTTTTGTTCGATTTGCAAAGGCTAGAAATAATGCAGTACACTTGAAGCTTAATACATATGTTGCAACGGTCTTTATGAGTACGGAATAAAGTAAATTGAGTAATATTAGTAGAATAGTAGTAAATTGACAAATATGCTTGACTAACTAATATTTGATTCCACAACTTTCTTGTGTTTAATTTCTGGCATCTTTATTTTAAGAAAATTTATTATGTGGACAAAAAATAGGTACTAATTTATAAAAATTTATTAATAAATTTGATTTTAAGGATGTAACTAACAAATTACTTGACTATCAGTGATGGATTTCACTATTTTCTTTTATATGTTTTATTATAGTAGTAAATTTTAAATTTTATATTTAATATTGTTAAAAAGATTTTTAAGAATAAATAAGTTTCAAATTCATCGACGAACGAAATTTTGAAAGTCTACATTAAATATAAGAGAGAGCGGTAAGACACTCATACTTGCCTTCGTTTATACTTTTGTAAAAAGTAAATTTTAAGATGCAATGTACAATATTTTTTTTCATATAAAATATAATATAAATTTACTTTTAAATAAAAAGTGATTTTTGTAAGAAGATCGAATTGGTAACTGTAAAAAAATAATTAGTATTCATAGAGGCCTTTAAAATAGTCATTTTCGTAAGGTCTCTTTTGACTTTAATTTTATCGTATCATTTTTTTATTTACAGAGATTTTTGAAGCAATAGTTTTTCAGAGAAATAGTCCTATATTTATAAGGTTTGTTTTGAAGTAATGTCTGATTTGAAGAGTTTTTAATTCAACTTTATTTCAGAGAGAGTTTTTATTTATAAAGGTAGTTTTTCAAAGATATAATATATAAATTTACTTTTAAATAAAGAGTTCGATTTTTGTATGAAGATTGAACTTTATTTCAGAAAGAGTTTTTATTTATAGAGGTAGTTTTTCAAGGAAATGGGCATATTTATGTGGACTGGTAAGAGAGAATATTTTGGGGGGATATAAATTTACTTTTAAATAAAAAGTTCGATTTTTTTATGAAGATTGAACTTTATTTCAGAAAGAGTTTTTATTTATAGAGGTAGTTTTTCAAGGAAATGGGCATATTTATGTGGACTGGTAAGAGAGAATATTTTGGGGGGAAGAGAATTGAAAATATACTTACACTTGCCTAACTTTTAGTTTTTACAAGTTTTTTGAGAGGATTTCAGAACTTTTTAAGAGTTGAGTAGTACATTTTTAGATGTGTTTTTATATTTTTAAATTCAACTTTATTTCAGAGAGAGTTTTTATTTATAAAGGTAGTTTTTCAAAGATATAATATATAAATTTACTTTTAAATAAAAAGTTCGATTTTTGTATGAAGATTGAACTTTATTTCAGAAAGAGTTTTTATTTATAGAGGTAGTTTTTCAAGGAAATGGGCATATTTATGTGGTCTGGTAAGAGAGAATATTTTGGGGGGAAGAGAATTGAAAATATACTTACACTTGCCTAACTTTTAGTTTTTACAAGTTTTTTGAGAGGATTTCATAAACATTACTATTGTTTTGATCTTTGTTTAATAATAATTATCTAGTTTAGTTTGATTGGAAATTTTCTATTAGCATCAAGTAATAAAACTATAATTATTTTTATAATGTTACAACTTGTATGTATAATTAAATATCTCGATTATTGATAAGAAATTCCAAATTGTTCATGCAAAGTTTATAAAATATATTTATAAAGAAAATTCTAAATAAATAAAAATATATTTCGGAATAATAGCATACTAAACAATTAGTTAAATTTCAAATATTACAAATAACTGATAAAGGGTCCACAAGCAATGCATAAAATTAGTAAAATAATTGAATGGAGTAATTGAAATCCTAATTAGAACGAGCAAATTAATATTTTATAAAGTCTGCATAAGAAATTCATTAATTAAATAATGAAATAAATTTTACAACAAGAAAACCGTTACAAAGGTCCTACGCAGGAAGTCTTGCACATCTGGAAACTCTTATCTTCCCCTAAGATGCTGCATAACATACATGAGTATCGAAAATACGTTTTCTTTACCCTGCGACAACATATTATTTTCCAATTTTAAAACTTATAAGGTTTATATTTATTTAACTATTTTATATTTTTACATTCTAACAACGCAAATCATCTGCAATAATTTTTCTTTACATTTTCATATAATATTAATCCCTAATCACAATCTTTAAAAATAATTGTTTGTTTATAAATTCTTTGATTTATTAATATTTTTCTTGTGAAATCTTAAATAACTAATTCTTATAATAATTTCATTATCTAGAAATTACAAATATTCACATCCAAAGCCCTAGAGAGATGATTATTTAATTAGACAACGAATAAATATAAAATTAATAAATTTTATGATTGGAAATAATCTGGAACCACATTTGTTACAATAACGAAATGAAATTTTTCCTGTATTTGCGTTAACATTAAGTGAAACATTGTAATTAAATAAATAATAGCGAAATTTACCGCAATACTGTAAACACTTTTATAACTTTAAGCCTGACTGTTTAATCTTACCATTTTTAACGAAAATTTATATTTTTGTAAAATCATATTAATTATTTTTCTGTAAAACTATATGTTATATTTACCGATTTTTTGTATTTGCTATAACTCCACTTCTAATTAACATATAACTACCGTTCAAGTTTATAATAGTTTATAATAGAAATATCTACTAAAGTAAAATTGTAATTAAATTGTGAAAGTGCGATATCTAGTAATATTAAACAAAGTGAAGAAAACTGTAAAAAAGACAGTGACAGAATTGAAGAGTGAGGGAGATAGGTATATCTTCTGTCTCTCTCTTCTCTCTTTCTCTGTCACTCCTATAGCGTTCTCTCTCACTCTTTAAAGAAGATACGAGCCGCCGAAAAATACCATAGAGAAGGGATGAGCGACCGCTCTCTACCGCTCTCTATGTTAAAACATAGGATTTTCCCCACTCGGCTGAAAATTGACGTTTGGAAGCGAGGCCACCCCCGCACCATTGGACACCGTTCTCCCGCACCACTAGCCTCATTTAACATTGCAGGATATATGACTATCAACCGCCGTTACAAATGTCAACCAGCGATTCGTTAACACAAGATGACACAACTACCCTATTCGACACCGCAGTTTTTCCAGCCAAAGAAGAGGAGGAGCAATGGATTTAAATACGCCGAACGCGCAATGTAGCAGCAGTCAGACCAACACAAGCCTCACAAGCTTTGCTGACTACTCAAGCAGATCTACAAGCCTCACAAGCTTTAAGATCCTGTACGAGCACTCAAATTTCAACTCAAATAAATATTCAAATTATTCAAATTTCTAGTTTAATTTCTTTTACAAAATTTCTAAAATTCCAAAATTCCTATATTTAAAAAATTATATAAAGAAAAGGAAGTTTATATAAAGAAAAAGGTAAACAAAATCTTCAGTTTAATACATTCTAAATTACTTTTCCAAGCCATATGTTGTTACGACCTTACGGGTAAGCATACTACTATTGGTTTGGAGAGGAATTAAAGTAAATCTCCCGCTCTCGCTCTCTCTCTCTATCTCCCCCTCTCTCTCAACATCCGGCAAATTGAGTACCAAAAACTTTAATGAGTGCTTAAATATTTTTTTAGAAGAATCAACACGTTTTTTAAAAGCTAATTTTTTAATAAAACTTTCTACGAAAGTATAAAATAAGGCAAGTATAGACGTTTTTTCTGGATAATCTATAAAAAACAACACAATTTATCTAGTCCTTTTATTTCTTCGAATCTCATCTATTCAATAAACACTCTCTACAAATGGTAATAATTTTTTTCATGACTGTACAAATAATCTATAAAATAATAATATTTATGATTTTGTAAAAGAAATCAAATAAATACGAATGAAAAAGTCTTTTAATTCTTTGAGTCATTGTATGCTGAACAAATTATATGTAAGTACATTCACAAAATTGTTCACTGCAAATCAAACAAACGAAAGCTGTGAAATCAATTATCGATAGTCAAGTAATGCAAACAACTCTCGGAAACTACTGTATGACTGTTCTCAGAAATATATTCAAATTTGTTGATCTTTCTGAGCTATAGAATTTAAACACAAGAAAGTACTGAAATCAATTTATTGTAGTCAAGTACCGGCCATAAGTTAACTTGTCTGACATAATAGAACTTTTCGTATCTAGCGTGTAAAATTACATTTTACGCCCACGTTGTAACTTCAAAATTATTCAGCCAGCGGGCATAAAATACTACTTAGCGCCCAAGAGGCCCAATAGCTCACATACTCTTACAAAACTTTATAGAACCTACGCACTTTACGCCCGTGTGGGCGAAGATTATTTTAATTATATAACTATAATGCCTTCTCTTTATTTCTAAAATTCATAAGAATTTTTTTAGATATTTACGAAAAGTCAAAGCCTAAATAAAAAAATTACATAGTTACCAACACATCACTATTTTTCATGATTCTTTCTCAATTTTGAACTTTCTATAATATTACGCACCTTGGGAGGAAAAGAGAAGTCTAGAGTTGCTCTAGCAGGGGTTATCCTCCGATCTCCAATACATACTTGGCGGGCCCGACGATTTGCAGTTCAAGGTGTAAGACATGGTCATTTTCATATAACTATTCATATGTTTAAAATCAGATAAAATGTATAAATGGGTTGCTTCTAGATATTAACTACTGATCCGTGAATCTATCACTCTGTTTTTAAATAGAAAGTGCAAACCCGCCTGAAAGTATCATATGAGATCTCATATGTAATCCCATAATATATAAAATTGCAGATGACATCGCATATGAGATCTGATACGAGATATGCGATGCCGGAAATTCTCATATGAGATCTTATATGATATTTACACGCGGGAAAAGGATACACAATAGGTTGCTTATAAAACGGTTAGTAAAATGTAAAGCACTTTTAAGTGGACTATAAATTTATATGAATTTTTTATTTTATTCTCGTTTAATAAGGACGGACACAAAGAAAAATATTGTGGGTAATAAAAGTAAACCATGATTCTGCACATATAGGGATGTTGTACTTAACGGTACCAATTAAAAATTAAAGCCAATGTAATTATTTATAGTAGACTTATAGGTATAAATATTTTTAATGAATTTATGCAAAAATTTTGTATTCTATATTTAAGTAACCCACCCGTAAACTGCAAATCGTCGGGCCCGCCAAGTATGTATTGGAGATCGGAGGGTCACCCCTGCTAGAGCAGCTCTAGACTTCTCTTTTCCTCCCAAGGTGCGTAATATTATAGAAAGTTCAAAATTGAGAAAGAATCATGAAAAATAGTGATGTGTTGGTAACTATGTAATTTTTTTATTTAGGCTTTGACTTTTCGTAAATATCTAAAAAAATTCTTATGAATTTTAGAAATAAAGAGAAGGCATTATAGTTATATAATTAAAATAATCTTCGCCCACACGGGCGTAAAGTGCGTAGGTTCTATAAAGTTTTGTAAGAGTATGTGAGCTATTGGGCGTCTTGGGCGCTAAGTAGTATTTTATGCCCGCTGGCTGAATAATTTTGAAGTTACAACGTGGGCGTAAAATGTAATTTTACACGCTAGATACGAAAAGTTCTATTATGTCAGTCAAGTTAACTTATGGCCGGTACTTGACTACAATAAATTGATTTCAGTACTTTCTTGTGTTTAAATTCTATAGCTCAGAAAGATCAACAAATTTGAATATATTTCTGAGAACAGTCATACAGTAGTTTCCGAGAGTTGTTTGCATTACTTGACTATCGATAATTGATTTCACAGCTTTCGTTTGTTTGATTTGCAGTGAACAATTTTGTGAATGTACTTACATATAATTTGTTCAGCATACAATGACTCAAAGAATTAAAAGACTTTTTCATTCGTATTTATTTGATTTCTTTTACAAAATCATAAATATTATTATTTTATAGATTATTTGTACAGTCATGAAAAAATTATTACCATTTGTAGAGAGTGTTTATTGAATAGATGAGATTCGAAGAAATAAAAGGACTAGATAAATTGTGTTGTTTTTTATAGATTATCCAGAAAAAACGTCTATACTTGCCTTATTTTATACTTTCGTAGAAAGTTTTATTAAAAATTAGCTTTTAAAAAACGTGTTGATTCTTCTAAAAAATATTTAAGCACTCATTAAAGTTTTTGGTACTCAGTTTGCCGGATGTTGAGAGAGAGGGGAGATAGAGAGAGAGGGAGAGCCAGAGAGAGAGCGAGAGCGGGAGAAAGAGAGAGAGGTCGGAAAGAGAGGGAGGGAGAGATAGGGTGGGAGAGAGACTAATAGGTACTTGCCTTAGTTTAAACTTTTGTAATATGTTTTTTTAGATAGATTTCACAACTTTTCAAGAGAAAATAATAATTACATAATGTGATAGCGTTATGAGAGTTTATTATAGTATATTTTTAATATCATTATTAAATGGCTGTATTGTTATTCATAAAAGTTTTAAATTTGAAGAAACAGTCAAATTTTTCTTCAATGAGCTCTATAAGATGATTATATTAGTTAAATTTTTTGATATAATTTAATCAAACATGTATTTTCTTAGGTATGATGATAAATTAACAATATTATTAATTGTAAAATCATATGAAAGAAAAACATAATTCTTTTTATTTTTATAGAAAGTTTTTATTTGTACAGTCATGAAAAAAATTATTACCATTTGTGGAGAGTGTTTATTAAATAGATGAGATTAGAAGAAATTAAAGGACTAGATAATTTGTGTTGTTAAAACGTAAATACAAATTTTTTTTTTTTTAAATGTGTTGATTATTTAAAAAAAAAATTTTTAAACTCTTATTAAAGTTTTTGGTACAGAGTTTGACGGATGTTGAGAGAGAAAGAGAGAGGGAAGAGAGCGGGAGAAATAGAGGGCGAGAGAGAGGGGAGAAGAGACGGAGGAAGAGTAGATTATACAGAAAAAATGTCTGTACTTGCCTTATTTATTACTTCGCATAAAGTTTTATATCAACAATATTATTATTTTTACAGTTAATAATTACATAATGTGATAACGTTATGACAGTTTATTACAGTATATTTTTAATATCATTATTAAATAGTAGTATTGGTATTAACAAAAGTTTTAAATTCGAATGTTCTTTTAAACTGCTTTTTCTATAGAATGTCTTGTGGGTTTTTTAAATTTGACAGACGTGTAATTTATGTATTTGTTAACAGTTCTACTTATAAACTGTTCAATCAAGATCTTCTTATCCATATGATTCATACGTTCTGATACTCTGTAAAAATAAAAACAAAATTTCACAATGTAACAATACTTATTATTATATTAATAACAGTTTTCTACTATATAAAAGTTTGCTACTTATCTGAATATTTATATTCTCATTTCAAAGTACAAATATACTTCTGATCTTGCATGTAATAACCACTCGAAGAAAATGAACCTACTATGTAGCGCACCACCTAGACCTCGTCGAAGGCTACCTCGAACACCTAGACCTACTATTACATGCGCCCTGACATCTACATGCAAAAAACTATGGAGCGCAACACCTAGACATCGTCATCGGCTACCTCGAACACCTGGACCTCCTATTAGATGCGCCGTGACATCTAAATGCAAAAAACTACGGAGCGCACCACCTCGACATCGTCATCGGCTACCTCGAACACCTAGAATTCCTGTAAAATGCGCACTGACATATAAATGCAAAAAACTACGGTGCGCACCACCTAGACATCATTCTCGGCTACCCCGAACACCGAGACCTCCTATTAGATGCGCCGTGACATCTAAAGGCAAAAAACTATGGAGCGCACCACCTAGACATCGTCAGCGGCTACCTCGGATACCTGGACCTCCTATTACATTCGCCCTGACATCTAAATGCAAAAAACTACGGAGCGCACCACCTAGACATCGTCATCGGCTACCTCGAACACCTGGACTTCCTGTAAAATGCGCCCTGACATATAAATGCAAAAAGCTACGGTGCGCACCACCTAGACATCATCATCGGCTACCCCGAACACCTGGGCCACGTATTAGATGCACCCAGAGATCTAATCGCCAAAAACTACGGAGCGCACAACCTAGACTCCGTCATCGGCCACCCCAAAGACCTATACCACGCATTCGATGCGTTCCAATACCTATAGGTAAAAAACTACGAAGCACACCACCTAGACATCGTCATCGGCTACCTCGAACACCTAGACTTCCTGTAAAATGCGCACTGACATATAAATGCAAAAAACTACGGTGCGCACCACGTAGACATCATGCTCGGCTACCCCGAACACCTGGACCTCCTATTAGATGCGCCGTGACATCTAAATGCAAAAAACTACGGAGCGCACCACCTAGACATCGTCATCGGCTACCTCGAATACCTGAACCTCCTATTACATTCGCCCTGACATCTAAATGCAAAAAACTACGGAGCGCACCACCTAGACATCGTCATCGGCTACCTCGAACACCTGGACTTCCTGTAAATTGCGCCCTGACATATAAATGCTAAAAGCTACGGTGCGCACCACCTAGACATCATCATCGGCTACCCCGAACACCTGGACCACGTATTAGATGCACCCTGAGATCTAATCGCAAAAAACTACGGAGCGCACAACCTAGACTCCATCATTGGCCACCCCAAAGACCTAGACCACGCATTCGATGCGTTCCAATACCTAGAGGTACAACGCTACGAAGCGCACCACCTAGACATCATCTTTGGCTACCCCGAAGGCTTTACCTCGAGTTCCTCGGGTACAGTTCGGATGAGCCTCGAATTAACCTGAAGCTAGCCGCGGGTGTGTCTCGGTTTAGCCTCGGCAGCACCTCGGCTGTACCTCGGCTCGAGCCGCGGCAAATCCGGGGCTGGAGCCGAGGTCGGAGCCGAGGTAAAGCCGAGGTCCGAGCCGAGTTCTATCCGAGGCTCGACCGACGTCCGAGCCGAGGTAAAGCCGAGGGCGAAGCCGAGGTCCGAGCCGAGTACTCTATACCTTTGTAAAAGTCTACATTGTTATGACTCATCTCGCGCAATTCGATCTTACATATGAAGTGTCATGACAGAAATTTTAAAACGTCGATTTCTCGAAAACACGTACAAGTGGGTTAGGTCGTTATTCCGGGAAGTCACAGATATTATGTTTATGTTTATATGTATGTGTATATACATATATAGAGGTATATACATAGGGAGAGGTTATGTACTAATAAACATATATACTGTATATAATAAAAAATATACATATGTTTATGTCCCTTCTTCTCTCCCTCTCTCTCTCTATCTATATTTTTATCTTTCTCTTTCTCTTGTCTTTCTTTATTATTATACGGCCATTATCACTGCTTAACTCCTCATGGCCATTAATTCCTGGTGATTGTATATATATACATAATACATATGACGTCACAGGAAGTCGGGAAAAACCGGATGCGAGGCTGAATACCATGGAGAAAGTTAAGAAATCGGAAAGCCGACATAAATTCAGTCCCTTATATCTTTTGAATGAGATAATCTTTTTAAATAAAATCTTTTGATTTGAGTAGAGCAATGAAATCGCTTTCGATTAAGAGGGATATGTTATATAGTTAAAACTAGCGCAATAGGTGTATAAGCTCATAGAATTTCTCGTACATCCATTTCAATGTATATCATCACGCGGTCGTCCTAAGGCTCTTCTATACTTGCCTTCGGAACGCTCCCGCGTTCCTTGATATAACTTTGATTGTACGACCTTACGGGTAAGCGCACTGGTTATGTTTACGAAGAATATTTAAATTTATAAGAAAGTTTAAATTAAATTACAATCGGAATTATATAAAGAAAAGGAAGTTTATATAAAGAAAAAGGTAAACAAAATCTTCAGTTTAATATATTCTAAATTACTTTTCCAAGCCATATGTTGTTACGACCTTACGGGTCAGCATACTCCTATTGGTTTGGAAAGGAATTAAAGTAAACATAACTTTGATTGTACGACCTTACGGGTAAGCGCACTGGTTATGTTTACGAAGAATATTTAAATTTATAAGAAAGTTTAAATTAAATTACAATCGGAATTATATAAAGAAAAGGAAGTTTATATAAAGAAAAAGGTAAACAATATCTTCAGTTTAATATATTCTAAATTACTTTTCCAAGCCATATGTTGTTACGACCTTACGGATAAGCATACTCCTATTGGTTTGGAAAGGAATTAAAGTAAACATAACTTTGATTGTACGACCTTACGGGTAAGCGCACTGGTTATGTTTACGAAGAATATTTAAATTTATAAGAAAGTTTAAATCTACATATGAAAATCAATTATTGCTTGAAAACCTTTTTCCAAAGAAAAGAAAAGAAAAGTGAGGAACATTAACCACAAAAATGAATAAGAAAATTTAGAAAAAAAGGAGAATTTAAAATCAATTGCGAGCTCTGCTCTTAAAAGGGGAGGGCGAATCTGAGAAACCACTGAGATTGGGTAAAATTGGTCTTTCGCACACACATCATTTTTCTGGATTCGTGACCTTATTGCTTGTCCATACGGGGGTACGTGCGAGTAGTAGGGGCAGCGCGGCTACCGCGCCAGCGCGGCTACCGCGCCAGAGCGGCTCCCGCGCCACTTACCCACCGAGCACTACTTACCGTCCGTCGGTAAGGTAGGGTGCAAAGTCACCATGCGAGAGGCCCGGTAGAGGGCGCATTGAACATTTACTCCATCGATAAAATGCATACGTATGTCATGTTGCAGGGGGCATGGGGCCCTCATGTGATGTTATGTTGTAAGTGAATATAGAATATTTTTATAATATTCATATAGTGTTATTTGTTAATTATAAGTAGTCTTATATTCCGCGCCAGCGCGGCTACCGCGCCAGAGCGGCTCCCGCGCCACTTACCCACCGAGCACTACTTACCGTCCGTCGGTAAGGTAGGGTGCAAAGTCACCATGCGAGAGGCCCGGTAGAGGGCGCATTGAACATTTACTCCATCGATAAAATGCATACGTATGTCATGTTGCAGGGGGCATGGGGCCCTCATGTGATGTTATGTTGTAAGTGAATATAGAATATTTTTATAATATTCATATAGTGTTTAAATTTGTTAATTATAAGTAGCCTTATATTCCGCGCCAGCGCGGCTACCGCGCCAGCGCGGCTACCGCGCCAGAGCGGCTCCCGCGCCACTTACCCACCGAGCACTACTTACCGTCCGTCGGTAAGGTAGGGTGCAAAGTCACCATGCGAGAGGCCCGGTAGAGGGCGCATTGAACATTTACTCCATCGATAAAATGCATACGTATGTCATGTTGCAGGGGCATGGGGCCCTCATGTGATGTTATGTTGTAAGTGAATATAGAATATTTTTATAATATTCATATAGTGTTATTTGTTAATTATAAGTAGTCTTATATTCCGCGCCAGCGCGGCTACCGCGCCAGAGCGGCTCCCGCGCCACTTACCCACCGAGCACTACTTACCGTCCGTCGGTAAGGTAGGGTGCAAAGTCACCATGCGAGAGGCCCGGTAGAGGGCGCATTGAACATTTACTCCATCGATAAAATGCATACGTATGTCATGTTGCAGGGGGCATGGGGCCCTCATGTGATGTTATGTTGTAAGTGAATATAGAATATTTTTATAATATTCATATAGTGTTATTTGTTAATTATAAGTAGTCTTATATTCCGCGCCAGCGCGGCTACCGCGCCAGAGCGGCTCCCGCGCCACTTACCCACCGAGCACTACTTACCGTCCGTCGGTAAGGTAGGGTGCAAAGTCACCATGCGAGAGGCCCGGTAGAGGGCGCATTGAACATTTACTCCATCGATAAAATGTGTACGTATGTCATGTTGCAGGGGGCATGGGGCCCTCATGTGATGTTATGTTGTAAGTGAATATAGAATATTTTTATAATATTCATATAGTGTTTAAATTTGTTAATTATAAGTAGTCTTATATTCCGCGCCAGCCCGGTTGTAGAGGGCGCATTGAACATTTACTCCATCGATAAAATGCATACGTATGTCATGTTGCAGGGGGCATGGGGCCCTCATATGATGTTCAGAGGGTATGCTATATCCATTGTGAATATTTATGATGATATCAACACATTTTTATCCCATTCACTTACTACTTAAATCTTTTATAATCTTGTTGTTGGGGAAAGGATTGAGTGTTAGTAGAATATTTACTAGTATTATTTTTCCACGCTGATTCATTTTTTTTACTATCGTCAGATAGTCTGGTGTATGAAATCGTGTTTGAACCAGTAAAATTTTTCCATTGGGACTCAGGCTTTTGTTTTTCTTTCTGACTATTGTCAGAAAGTTTGCTGTATGGAATGTTGCTACTACTAGTACTATTTGACTGACCCATTTTGTTGATTGTTTCAATTAGACTGAGGTAATTTTAGAATTTATGTGATTTATAAACACAACTTATTTCTTAAAACTTAAGAGAAAAAGGAGGGGATAAAAAGATAGGTAATAAAAAGATAATTCAATTTTTTTATAATTTATTTATTTTTCATAATTTACAAACAAATGATACATATATAAATTTTTATACAAGTTTTTTAACATCACCACTAACAGGATTATATTTTATAATACGATCATGTAAAATTAAACAATAAGCAGTGGTTTCTGCAGGAATATTTTCTTTGGTTTCAAATTCAAGACGGACATCCACAGCAGCTTGTTTTAGAGATTCATTCTGTTTAGAACAATCGATGACAATAAATGGTGTATAATTTATAAATTCTGATTTACTTAGCAAAGGATCTATTTCATTGTTGTTATAATATTCGCTTTGAAAATGTGCATACATATCATATAAAAGCGCATATTGATTATGTGTAACATCTAAATTGAGATTACCATAAGGATAGTACTGAGAATTCAAAAAAGTTTGACATTAGTGATATTACAGTGATCAAAATGACTATTGTTTACATTTTTCTCACCTCTTCGTTTCGTTTGGAAAGCTAAAATTACAAAGCGTGGCTTTTCTAATTGGTTAGAGGTTTTAACAGTCCATATTTGTTTTACAGTTGTTGGAAGAACAGGATATTCGTATAATTCCCATGAACGATAACTCATAGCAATAGGTATATCTTTTTGTATAAAATTAAAAAGCTGTATTTTACGTTTGTCTGATAACATAACGTAAGGCATAAGCCATTCTACTCGAGTAAGTTGAATTTTAAAATTTTCATAATTCACAGCATCAGCTTGAGTAGAACTTTGTATAACAGCATTATAATCATTTCTTGATCTTGTCAGTATAAGTTCATGTTTAACATTTACAATTATTTTACGATAATCTTCAGCAAATCCAAAAATCATGGACAAAGGTATAGAGACATCAAAATTTCCACTATTATCAGTAATTTTTCCTGTTTCTGTTACACCTATCCATCCTGCGTTCTCAAGATATTTGCTTTGGTTTGGTGAAAAAGAAACATAACCTTTTAACGTAGAAGTCAATCCAACATTTTTACATCTATCAATTTCTACTCCATTGATATCATAACGCATTTCTTCAAATAAGTGACATATAGCATTATTTACAAATGCAGTATTTGTCAGCAGAGTACCATCATTTTTTGTTAATTTACCACATATATGTAAGGTACTTTTTGATGGTAATAAGCATAAATCTTGATGCTGAATAGATATACGAATTTCATCACTATTATTGAAAGATGATGAGGTATATGGTTGATGAGCATGAAGCTCATAGTGTGAAATTGCCTCATCAAAAATTACTGGTGACTGTACACTAAGGACTTCCTCCATTTTCTTCTCGTTTCAAATGACAGCAGCAGATAAATATATAAGTTACTTTTTTAATTTTTTTGACTGTATTTTTTTTACGTTTGCGTTGTTCTTTTGATTTATAATTTTTAAGCCTAGACTTTTTAGAAACTGAATGTTTTGACGTGTTAACTGTTTCGTTACTTGTTGTCGACTGATCGCTTGCTGACATACTGGAGTATTAATATAACCTTTTCCAATCTTAGAGTTGTAAACTATTCCCATTATCAAACTGTTTTGATATGTAAGCGAATCGTAATAACTTCACCTCGAAAATTTACTAAGTCACCGTTTTGATCAACAATGCGTAATTGTAAATGGTCGATAATTTTTACAGTGATCGGTAAATATATTATTTGCTTTGGAACTTCAATAATCTTAAATCCTGGTGGCACTGCCGGAAAAAACTCGTGAATAGTATGAACCTTATTTTGATTAATATATGCACCAGTTGTTATATTACATTCGACACGTACTGCGTTCACTTTAAGAATGGTAACTGGCATGTCGGACACATGACTTATATTAGGTTCAAGAAGGCGTTTTGTAAATCCTAATAATTGACCAATAGAATCATTCTCTTGAAAATCAATTTTACGATTACAAGTAATAATACTCCGTAATGTATTATTATTAGGCTTAATACTAATTATTATTCCTTTGCGTTCGAGAGTTTTTTGTAACGTTTTTTCAATATCATCTATTTCATAACTACCAGTAGGTAACTCCACTATCTCTTTACCAACATAAAATTTATTGCAGTTCATATCAATATTTGGTATAGAATTAAAAGTTAGCAGTTCAACTAATCCCAATACATATTTTCTTTTGGGATCAAGTTCAATCGGAGGGAAATAATCAGCTGCTAGAACTGACGAAGTCCCTGACAAACTAAGAGTAAACGATTCAAACATCTTGATACTTTACGTGGAACTAACTTCATTCAATATTATTTCTTCTTATATAGATAGAAATTTTCAGTTGAATTCAATTGATTACATAAAAATTTCAAACAAAGATGTCCACAAATATAAGTATTGAATTGTTGATACCTTTCATAATTGTATTTTATTTCTTTCACTTTTAAGTAATTTATGAGATCTTGAGGCGGACGCAAATCACCAAAACTATCAAAATAAAAAACATTATTTCCATTTTTTCGATAAGCTACCCAATGTGTTCCAGGTCCATCCTTATCATCAAGATTGATAATAGCACTTTCTTTATAAAGGCAGCCATTTGATGGTAATGCATTTCTCATAAATACACCTCTAAAATTTTTTATTTGCATAATTTTTACATATTTTAATAAATCGTTGTCAGTTAAGGGCCGTTTTGGTAATCTTACTGTCTCAACAAGCTTTTTTTTTTCTTAATCACTTTTTTTACTTTTTCACTTTTTTTTTAATTGCTTGAAACAGATACCATAACCCTTTGCATAGGGTTTTAAATATAATCCTTTTCCAAGGGCTAATTCTTCAACTTTCTTATTATGTCTTTGCTGTTCTTCCATCTGTCTTTTAGCAGCATTCGCTCGATTGATAGCTTGAGCAATGCCAGCAGCTCCCCCTGCTAGTGATCCTAAAGCACTAAGACCTGCAAACAATGGAACCAGAGCAGGGAGAAAGCCACCATGTTTCGATACAGGTAATATACGGGGAACTTTAACATATTTTTTTCCTCCTGCTCTTTTTACATGTTTGCGTGCGGTCATAAGGGCTGATTTGATTACAGATTGTGAATCTGTACTAGGACTGAGAGATTTAGCAGTAGACTTAATTAAACGTTTAAGCCCAACCATTTTTTTCTTAATCTTTTTGTTTTACTCTTTCTTTGTCCCATACCCAACTTATTTTTTACTTTCATGATGTTAGTAATAGCGTAAGCCGCAGCTTTTTCTCCAAAACTAGCGTTTTTAGACTTCACTCTTTCCCACGCCTTTTCTGCTAAAACTTGATCTGCTGAGTTTCTTGCCTTAATGTTTTCGCGATTTTTTGAATAAGCTATATCGTGTTCCTTGCATGCAGTATCAAGTGGATTAATGCCTGGATCACCGCGAGCTAATCTTTTAGATAACTTTGTACCTGGTCCACAGTATTGATAACCAGGAAAATGAAGTTCAAGTGGTAGTTTATTTATCAAATTATTAACTAGTCCTGAGCCTTTATGAATAATCATTACTCGATGATAGTCTTTTTATGAATGAGGAGAAAACTATAAGTATATGCTTTTATAGAAGTTTTCATCAGTCGTAATCAAGTTGTAAAACAAGATGGATGTTAAAGAAAACCAAATTAAATTACCAGTTATCAATTTTGATAGTTTAACCGAACCAAATAAAATATCTTATAAACGTCACGGTGATTTATTTCCAAACAGTATTCGTGCTGTATTTTGTGGACCATCAAATTGTGGTAAAACAAATGCTCTACTTTCTTTACTTATACACCCAAATGGTCTAAAGTTTGAAAATATCTATATCTATTCAAAGTCTTTAAATCAATCAAAATACCGGTTCCTTGAAAAGCTTATTGAACCTATTGAAGGAATCAAATATTTATCTTTCAGCGAACATGATCTAGTTGTTTCACCTGACGAAGCTCAAAATAATTCTATTTTCATATTTGATGATATAGCATGTGAAAAACAAAATAATGTTAAATCATTCTATTGTATGGGTAGACATAAAAATGTTGATTGCTTTTATTTATGTCAATCGTATGCACAAGTTCCTAAACATTTAGTACGTGATAATGTTAATCTATTAGTTATATTTCGACAAGATGATATGAATTTAAAACATATTTACAACGATCACGTAAATACAGATATGACGTACAAAAGATTTAAAGATATTTGCTCATCTTGTTGGGAGACTAATCATAGTTTTCTTGTTATCAATAAAGATAATGTTGTAAATAATGGTCGATACCGAAAAGGATTTGATCAATTTGTTATAAATATACAATCAAGCTAAAAATAGATCATTTATTTACGAAGTGTTGAATCGTTAACATGTCTGACTTTAATAATCAAATATCCATTCTACGTGAAGTGGAGAAAGCTCGGAACGCAATAAAACGTAAATATGATTCAATAAAATCATATAAAATAGACAGTGAAAAAGCTTTTAATGAATCATACAAGCCAATTATAGAACCTTTAAATAAATTAGTTGAGAATGAAAACGTGAAAAATAAGGAGAAAAATAAGGTGAAGAAAAAAGATAAAGTTGATAGAATTAAGAAAGAAGAAAAGGAAGAACAAAGATTCTATGAAAATCACGATCAAAACGATGAGGATGAAAATACTGCAAGTTCTTTTGAGACAGCTGATTTAGATAGTGAAGAAGATCAGAATGATGTAACAATTAAAAAGAAAGATGAAGTAACAGAATATATTGATTTATTAAATAAAGGAAAAATGAGTTCATTAGATACAGTTTATGGTGTACGTAAAATGCATGACGATACCTACAAAATTGGTGACACACGTATATACTTTGAAGATAATAATATTACTATAGGCGATAAAAAATATGAACAAAATCCAGGACTCATTGAATTATTGTTTATGAAACAACCCAATGATAAAGTTATTACTGTTAAAGACCTAAAAAACTATGAAGAGATTTTAAATAACACTAATGCATGTAAAAAATATTATAAACCAAATGAATCTTTTCGTCAACAGTCGTCTAAAAAATATAATGACTATATTTCAAAACTCATATTAAACCCTAACTTAAAGACAGGTGAAGGTTTACTACAGTCTTATAAAATAGCTCGTAAATATACGAATACTGATTATATATACTGGGATGATCCAAATGAACTTGTAGAACGTCTTAGACTTCTGATAGCTGAAGTTTCAGCTGGTAATGAAAATCACGTAAATGAAATTCAATCTATTATTGAAGAACTTCGGGAAGCAAAAATTATATATTAAAAGAGTGTCGCACAAAATTTTATTTCAGTGTAAATATGAGTGTGGATCTGTTCGGACGTCATTTAGGACGAATAGAAGCTAGTCGCGGACCTCAAGGAATTGGATACAAATTTACTGTTGATGGACAGTATGATATAGAAAATAAAAGATTATGTAATGTCGCAGCTCCTAACGATAAGAATGATGCTGTAAATTTGATTACTCTCGAACGTATTGTACAAGCTGAAGTACAAAAAGTGTATCAGTCAACAGCACACTTAAGAACTGAGCTTAAAAATTTAGATGATATTGTTGACATCCATAGAGATGAAATAGATGATAAATTGAGAAAATTGGAATTTGAAATAGCAACCATACGTAAAAGTAACTCATAACCTTTGATGATGGAAAATAAAAAAGATATAGTAGAAGAATTACACAAACCTGCTCGTCGTAATTACACACGTCGAAAATATGATATACGAGATCTAGATGAAACATGGCAAGCTGATCTTGTGGAAATGATACCGTATGCACATAAAAACAAAGGTTACAAGTATCTTCTTACTGTCATTGATGTGTTTTCTAAGTTTGCTTGGACGGTACCAGTGAAAAGTAAAACTGGAAAAAATGTATCTGAAGCTATGAAATTTATATTAAAAAAAGGACGAATACCTAAAAATTTACAAACTGATCGAGGAAAAGAATTTTATAATAAAGAATTTGAAAGTTTAATGCTAAAATATAATATAAATCTATATTCATCCTATAGCAAACTCAAAGCCTCAATTTGTGAACGTTTTAATCGTACATTAAAAAACAAAATGTGGAAAAACTTTAGTTTACAAGGCAGTTATAAATGGATAGATATTTTGCAAGACCTAACTTTACAGTATAATAATACTAAGCACCGAACGATTGGTATGAAGCCCGCAGATGTTAATTCTACAACAGTTAATAAAGTTTATAATCGTTTATGCATTCATCAGAAAACCTCTAAACGTCCTTGTAGGCGTGCAAAATTTAAACTTGGTGATAAAGTTCGAATAAGTAAAAATAAAACTGTTTTCGAGAAAGGATATACACCAAACTGGTCTACAGAAATTTTTACAATAAATAAAGTATTACCTACATCACCATTTACATATCATTTGAAAGATTATCAAGATAAACCAATCGCTGGCGGATTCTATGAAGAAGAACTTATGAAGACTAAATATCCTGATATTTACTTAGTAGAAAAAATTATAAAAAACATGGAGATAAAATTTATGTAAAATGGTTAGGTTTTGATAAGTCTCATAATAGTTGGATAAAAAAAAGTGATTTATGAATAAATAAAATTGTAAATAAGATGAACTAATTGTTTTTATTTAATACCGATTTCCTTACATTTTTTACAAGAATTGGATGCAAAATTTCATTAACTTTATCAATTCTTCTCCTAAAACGTTCTCTGTCACGAGCAATTTGTTCCCATTCTCCACACCGAGCCTTATGATATGCAAACCTCCACGCATGCATTACATGAACAGTTAGCTTTTCATCAAAATGTACATTCTTTTTAACACGCATTGGACACCTAAAATAATAAATTTCTATATTACATATGTAGAATATTTACTATAAATTAATATATAAATTACTATTATACAAAAAATATACTCACTTATTATTTATTTTATAATGACCCCATGCTAAAGTATCTATATTATTGTCTTGAACATATCTTTTATCATCATATGGACTTAAGGCAATCTTTAACTGCTTTATAGTTTCTACATTATGGAGTCGGGATCTTATGGAATACTGTTGTCGTTTTTTAATAGATAAATTTTGCAAACAATCTACAAAATCATCAAACTTTATAGTTTTTTTAACAACTGAAACCTTAATACCTTTTATTTTTTTCATATGATCTTGACCATAAACGCGAGTACTGTACATTTTACTTCTTAAGCCAACGAATTCTGTAAGAATCTGACCATTACACTCATCTTTCATAAGACCAACAATTTTTTTATTTGCATGAGGCATATTAAAGATGTTTTCACTGGGATAGTCTGAAGTATCAAACTTTGAGAGATTTTTTTTCATATCAGCATAAAAATCATCACATTCAACAGCATAAATCAAGCTGTCTGTGTCTGTATAAAGAAGCTTACAATTTTCTTTATACATTTTTTTTCATATAACTATAATGAAAATCATAAATCAGAGTTTTAGAAATGTCTAAAACTGAAAGTCCAACGTAAATTGGTTTATCTAACAAAACTTCAACTTTTTTAAGCTGGATAGCTACTAAATTTTCATCAAAAATACTAATACTATGAAAAAGGGGACTTGATATTTGTGCTTCTACGCCATACCTTCCAGCCCATTTAGTTGATAGCTTGACATCAACACGTTTTCTTACATTCTCCATAGTTTTACCATATACAGCATTATTCATCAATTTGAAAAAGTTTTTTTCAAAATCAGTTCTTGCTAACGCCCTCATATTACTATTTAAATTGATGTAAGACTTAAGCCATGGAGATTGTTTAAATTTCAATACTTTATGAATTTTAACAAGCTGAAGTCCATTTTTGACAGCTTGTTTAAGTGATCGATAGTGTATAACATAATTTTTTTTATACGAAAGTGTAGCCAAAAGTTTTTCCTGTTTTGATCCCGGTGGTTTTGCTTGCTCAGGACAAAAAGGTAAGTCGTTATGAATGTCATGTATTTCTGAAGGATATTCTAAATCTACTTCTAAAATGTACCCGTAAGGTGCATCATCATCTATGAAAAAATCTAAATTTTCACAGTCGTCTATCCACTCAAAGGAATCATAAGGGAGACATTGAGTCATTGCCCAACCATATAAATTATTAGCATCTAAATATATTAGATATGTATTTTCTTTATTTTTATCATAATTTTCAGTCATATATTTATGATTTGCAGCTGCGTAGCGATGAGAGCACTGACTTAATCCACCTCTTATACCTCTTTCTATGAATAAAATCATATCTATATCAGTTAATAATTTTAATTGTATGCCAGTATACTTTAGCATTGCATCCCATGCAAATCCTGGAGTAGTATAATAATGAGCTGGATCTAAACCATATACGTTTATACTTTGATCACGAAAATTTTCAAAAACATCAGCTAATAATAAAACATCTGTCTTCATATAAAGATCTGAATATTCTCCAAGGGTATGAATACTAAAGGTATTCCATACTTTTTGTGCATGTTCATAATCTTCATCAGATATGGTTGAACCATTTAGCACACTGAAAAATTTTGTTTTTTCAGGTAACTCAGTTTCATCCAACTTTTCCCACGAATCCAGGTACTCGTAAGGCAGAACGCCTTTCTTCGTTAAAAGACTGATTTTTTCTTTTTCTAAAGATGAAAACTCCTTTGAAACAATTTTATATTCACTTAAATATGAAGCTAATTTTTCTAAAGAAGATGGCATAAATCTAAATGAATCTACAAAGCGAAATTTAATATCACTTTTCTCAACATGTTTTGTAAAAGAAATATACTTCTCCTTAGTCAATGGAAGTAAATCAACATCACCTTTCATATAATTCGATATATCATTAATTATAAAGTGAGCATCATAACCACTTAAGTTATGAAATATCACAGGAATCGTTCTTGAATCTTGATAATTCAAATTACAGTTAGCATGAGCAGGACCGCGATATTTTCCTGAGAGATGACAATGATCTCTTACCTTATCACTGTTTTCTAATAATTTGTTACAAATGTGACAAATTTTTGAATTGAAATAATTAATCATTTCTATCGGTGTTAAAATTGGCATAAATCGTGGGTTTGTATATAAATTAGTAATACGGTCATGTATTACCTTCAATTCACTAGCAAACCACATAGCTGGTTTAACCCCACGATAAAATCTATATTCAGATAAAGAGTCATCAAAACTGCACTTCAAATAATATCCTATACTAAACATTTCATGTTTTTGAAACGATAAAGTATTAGCCAAACCTTCATCTTCCTGGTTTTCTAGTACAGGCTTTAACAGACATTCACAATCTGCATATATTGTGAATGGTAATCTTTCTTTATAATTAAAATTTTTAAAATAGATGATATCTTTACCTTTTATAGGAAGTTTCACCTTGCAATTATTAATATTCTTACATATTCTTTCATGCTCTTTTAAATTATTTTCATTAAAGAAAAATTTAAACATCTATCACATATATATCGCTTCTTTTTTCTATGTGATAAACTTCCTCCTACTAGACGTGATAAATTTTTTATATATATGTAATGTGATTTCAGCTGTCCCTTAATTGTTTTTTCTAATAAAAGAAGATTTACATGATTTTCTTTTTTTTTCATGTGTCAAATAAAAGGGAATCACATTTTTCTCATGCAATCCGAAGACATTAACCGATATTAAAGGGTTTTGTTTTTCAAACTTGAAAATTTTTTTTATCGTAACAGGGAATTCTATACCTGTCATATTTAAATTATTTTCATACTGAAGATAATTGCTAACCCTGTTAGGATGATTTTTACGGTTTACTGGATACAAAGCAGATAATATTGCCCATTTAAAGCATTGATTATCTTTGTTTTGAATATTAATGCAGGCATTTTTTTTATCTAAAAATGGTGGTAAAGGTAAATATGAATTACCACTGCGCAATGGATTGAACTTATTCATATTAATTTGAATATTAATAATAGAATTTAAAGTCCATCCAGAATCTTTTTCTTGAAATTCTTCTACCTCAGCCAAAAGTTTATTTAAAACATGATTATCAAACCATTCACTTAAAGATGTACCTAAAACCACTTCAGCGTTTGGCGTATTGAAATGTTTCGTTTCAATACTTTCCTGTGAATCTTCATTTACATCAGAAGAAAGTTTCTTGAATGAACAAGATAGTACAGTGTTAATTTTCATGGCACATCGAATATCTTTCAAAATTTTCTTCACTTGTTGGCAGAACAATACTGAGGCGTCCTTTAAAAAGGTTGATATATCTATATGTACAAGATTTGCAATTATACTAGTTCTCACCCTTTTATTAAAAGCACTTTCAATATCAATCCAACGAACTCGATGCTCGATTTCATCCGTTTTTAAATCTGGTACTATTCCATAACCAGTTTTTCCTATAGCATCAAGCTTTGCTTTGATACTCTCAATCCTTGCTATGGCGTATAAAATAGATTGTTTTTGAGCTGTTGTCAGCGTTCTTTTCTCAATAATTCCCGAAGACTATCTAATGATAAAACACATTGTTCTACCCATTGTTCAATAACTTCGGAATCCATAGATTTATATATTAAAATATTTTCCACCTCTTCAAAAATTTTCACATGTTCCTGACAAAGATCTTTAACTTCATCCATTTTTTCAAATTAAAAAAAGACTTTTTTTTCGTAAGTGTATTCTGAAAATTAAAAAATTATGTTATCATTTTAAATAATTATTGATAAAAAAAAGAAAAGGTGAAGAGAAATTAAAATAATCAATGATTTTGTATAATCAAAGTTAATTATAGTTTGCTAAGTTCTAGTATTATACATTTAAATAAAAAATTTTAAATAAAATAAACACTTAATTGAAAAGGAATATTTGTGAAATATTGAAAAAATTTAAGTGGAAAAAGAATAATGAACTTGAGAAAAAAAAAGGTTTAAATTAATTTATATTAACTTACCAATTCGTTTTGAACTTAACTAGTGAAAAGATAGACTTCTGCAGCAACTATCGGTATATTAGATGAAAATCTTTCAAGCTATTTTCAGACGGTAACGAAAAAATACTCTCAAAGCTCAGTAGCACTTGTCAACTTGAAATAATGAGATGTATCTAAAAAATGTTCAAGTATTATAAACTAATAGCAAAGCATTAAAAAAAAAATTTAATTTTATAGAACTATAAATGATAAAGTATTAGAGAATTGAAAATTATATATGTTAATACGTTGAAAAGACGAAGTTATTATAATCGAAAACTTTAAGTTACATTAATATAATGAAGAGAAAAACTGAATCATTATAAGTTAAACTATAGATCAATAAGCTGTAAGGATTGTATATTAATAAGCTGAAAATCAAAAGTAATTATATGAAATACTTACGTTTGGTAAGGAGACTAAGCCTCATGGGACTGACGCGCAGCCTTTTATCCACTGTCGGTATATAGGTGCGCATGCGCGACAGTTTAAAGATTGATAGATGGCAGTGCACCTGCACGGTATAGTTATTCATTTTAGATTAAAGAAGAAAGATCTATAGATGATCGTATGCACATGCGTGGTAACGTAAAAGATTCATAGATGAGTGAGGAAAGATTGGTAGGTGACGAACTGCGCATGACCGAGAAACTTTTAAGTTTGGGCTGATAAAAAGTATTTACAAACATTTCCTTACTATAAAGGTTAGACGAGCTGGGTCCTAGCCACTCGTTTCTTTTTCTTATTTCAGCTCTAATACTTTTAATATAGCATTCTTACAGGTCTTTAATAATTTCTTCTTTCAGGACTTATAATTTAAAAGTTTTAAAGTCTTGAATCTTAATACAACACTTTTCTTACAGTTATAAAAAGTAAATTCATTTGTCGAATTAATTCTAAGTTATTTTCACGTCTCATACTTAAACTTTTTCACACTATTCATATTATAAGTCCCTTAGGCATCTTATACTTACTATTTTAAACTTTCAGATACTTTAACTTTTTACGTATAATGAATTCATATTTTTTCTAAGATATTCTCAGCTGTTGAACTTTAACTTTTCAGTCTCTTCGTAGGGACTTTAATTTTTTACATAGCACGTATCACGAATTTATAAGTTATTCCTTTTTCTAAGATATTCTCAGCTATTGAACTTTAACTTTTCAGTCTCTCTGTAGGGACTTTAATTTTTTTCACAGCACGTATCATGAATTTATAAGTTATTTTCAAATCACTTTCTTTAATGAATTCATATTTTTTCTGAGATATTCTCAGCTGTTGTACTTTAACTTTTCAGTCTCCTCGTAGGGACTTTAATTTTTTACATAGCACGTATCACGAATTTATAAGTTATTCATTTTTCTAAGACATTCTCAGCTATTGAACTTTAACTTTTCAGTCTCTCTGTAGGGACTTTAATTTTTTCATAACACGTATCATGAATTTATAAGTTACTTTAAAATTTCTTACTTTAATGAATTCATATTTTTTTCTAAGATATTCTCAGCTGTTGAACTTTAACTTTTCAGTCTCTTCTTAGGGACTTTAATTTTTTACATAGCACGTATCGTGAATTTATAAATTATTAATTTTTCTAAGACATTCTCAGCTATTAAACTTTAACTTTTCAGTCTCTTTGTAGGGACTTTAATTTTTTCATAACACGTATCATGAATTTATAAGTTACTTTAAAATTTCTTACTTTAATGAATTCATATTTTTTTCTAAGATATTCTCAGCTGTTGAACTTTAACTTTTCAGTCTCTTCTTAGGGACTTTAATTTTTTACATAGCACGTATCATGAATTTATAATTTATTTTCACATCTCTTACTTTAACTTTTTCACATATAATGAGTTCATATTTTTTTTTTCTAAGATTTTCTCAGCTATTGTACTTTAACTTTTCAATCTCTCCGTAGGGACTTTAATTTTTTACATTGCATGTATTATGAATTAATAAGTTATTATCACATCTTTCACTCTAACTTTTAACACTATTATATTAACTCTACTTTTTTTCTTGAATAATATTCAAATAATGTTATCTACATTTCCAGTATATAACTTATCATGGAACTAATTGTAGATACACAAGGTTTTAAAGATAACAACGGCAATTTTATATTTAAAGAAATTGCTTATATAGATCCTAATGCGTTAAATCCGGTGCCGTACGTTGCGACATTTCAACCACCCTGTGATTGGAGTGATTTAGACCAGAATGTAAAAATTTTAAATAGATATTTACAATACAATCTGCACGGAATTCATTGGGAACACGGAGAGGTGCCGTATTCATACCTGTCAACGGCTTTCGACAAATTGAAAGAAAAAGCGCAGGGGTCGTTATTAACAATTTGGGTCAAAGGTGAACAGAAAAAACACTGGCTGCAACCCTATTTCGATAATATAAGAAACTTGGAGGATTTGGGTTGTCCATCTATAAGAACTCCTGGATTTATACGACCGCTAGCCTGCATTAATCATCGTCCCGAGTGGAAACAGAATTGTTCAGTTGAAATAGTTTGCGCTTTATACCGCTGGGTGGAAGACTTGAGAGAGCAATATTCAACCCTGAAAGTTCTGATACGTCAGAATAAATAAGTAAGTAATTCTATAAAAAAAAATATAAATAATAATTTATCATTTCTTTTTTCAGTCATGGACCTCATAAATGAAGCAGCGAGAAGTCCATCATACCTGCCCACAAAACGACTACGGGACTTGGAGCTAAATAAACAGTATAAGATAACCTCATTAAAAAAGGTATCCACTAAATACGGCTTAAAAATTGTTCTTGAATTAGACAGTAGTTTTGACATTTTCCTTCCAAGTAAAGTTAATTCTTTATTACTGGAGAAGCCAGAGGCGCTTCTCAACATAGAGTCAGAATTAGTTAATAGAGAAGTCTTCGTCAAATCTTTAGGTGGATGCCTTCTAGAATTTATATAATTATAAGTTTTTAGATAATTTTCTCTTTAACTTAAATTTTAAATTTTCAAAGTTATTTGCTAAATTGTAATACTTTTTAATTAAGATGTTCACTAGTTTCTAAATATATTTTTATAGTAAAATTGAAAGATTAATTTGAAACTTTTTATACTCGTAGATTAAGATGTATTCTACTATGTATTACTTTTAAGCTTTTTTAAATAAATATGAAAAAGCTTTTTCAATAAATATGAAATAATCTTACATATCTTTTTTATTTTCCCTTAACGTTTCCACATCCCAATGCCCTCTATGAAATATTTATTCTTATAATAGAAAATTTTCCTTAAAAACTAACTTGTTTAAATATTTTAAAGTTTCTTTTGAATTTAAAAATAGTCATTTAATATTGTTAATATAAATTTCATTGAATTGCTCATCATTAACTTTTTAAAATTTCTATGAACTTATAAAATATCTTTGTAGAATCTTATACAATATAAAATATACTGATTGAATATACTAAGATAAAATATACTTATAAAATATAAGACTACTTATAATTAACAAATAACACTATATGAATATTATAAAAATATTCTATATTCACTTACAACATAACATCATATGAGGGCCCCATGCCCCCGGCAACATGACATACGTATGCATTTTATCGATGGAGTAAATGTTCAATGCGCCCTCTACAACCGGGCTGGCGCGGAATATAAGACTACTTATAATTAACAAATTTAAACACTATATGAATATTATAAAAATATTCTATATTCACTTACAACATAACATCACATGAGGGCCCCATGCCCCTGCAACATGACATACGTATGCATTTTATCGATGGAGTAAATGTTCAATGCGCCCTCTACAACCGGGCTGGCGCGGAATATAAGACTACTTATAATTAACAAATTTAAACGCTATATGAATATTATAAAAATATTCTATATTCACTTACAACATAACATCACATGAGGGCCCCATGCCCCTGCAACATGACATACGTACACATTTTATCGATGGAGTAAATGTTCAATGCGCCCTCTACCGGGCCTCTCGCATGGTGACTTTGCACCCTACCTTACCGACGGACGGTAAGTAGTGCTCGGTGGGTAAGTGGCGCGGGAGCCGCTCTGGCGCGGTAGCCGCGCTGGCGCGGAATATAAGACTACTTATAATTAACAAATAACACTATATGAATATTATAAAAATATTCTATATTCACTTACAACATAACATCACATGAGGGCCCCATGCCCCTGCAACATGACATACGTATGCATTTTATCGATGGAGTAAATGTTCAATGCGCCCTCTACCGGGCCTCTCGCATGGTGACTTTGCACCCTACCTTACCGACGGACGGTAAGTAGTGCTCGGTGGGTAAGTGGCGCGGGAGCCGCTCTGGCGCGGTAGCCGCGCTGGCGCGGAATATAAGACTACTTATAATTAACAAATAACACTATATGAATATTATAAAAATATTCTATATTCACTTACAACATAACATCACATGAGGGCCCCATGCCCCCTGCAACATGACATACGTATGCATTTTATCGATGGAGTAAATGTTCAATGCGCCCTCTACCGGGCCTCTCGCATGGTGACTTTGCACCCTACCTTACCGACGGACGGTAAGTAGTGCTCGGTGGGTAAGTGGCGCGGGAGCCGCTCTGGCGCGGTAGTCGCGCTGGCGCGGTAGCCGCGCTGCCCCTACTACTCGTGCGGTCAAGAAAACGATCTTTACAAGACGTTCGTGCTACTCACCGTTGGTCCTTACAAAAACCCAAATCCTAAATCCCAAAAATTAGTCACATTGAGTTTCAACGAAAATAGTGAATTTCAATACTACACTCCTTTCCACAAGCTCATTCATGGTTTATTAGCTAGCGCAGCTACGACCAAAAAGAGCATAACTCTAAATCGAGTTAAACATCCCAGTCGTGTCGTGTTTTAGGACGTGACAAGGAGTACTGGACGCTAGATTTAATGCGTCCATATCTGCAAAAGAAAACATGAAATTATTATTCAATGTCATATACTCGTATTTCATATTGCAGAGTATATAATACATAAAATGTATGTTATGTAACGTGTAATCAATATATATATATATATATATATATATATATATATATATATATATATATATATATATATATATATATATATATATATATATATATATATATATATATATATATATAATATGTTTGTAAATTGGTACTTTTGAGGAGATGTGAACCTTTCGTTCAGAGTTCGGACAATGTGATTAAAGAAATAATGACCCTCAGGTTATCGACTCTGGGAAAAGGGGGTATAGATTTCTCCTCAAAAGTCGCAATTCTTGCTTTGAGAAATTTGAGGAGTCTCTTCAAAATGCCGACATCTCTTCAAAAGTACCGATCTATACGTTGATATCTCTTCAAATATACCAATTCCCATAGTTATATATATATATATATATATATATATATATATATATATATATATATAGGCGAGAGTCCGGCGTGGCAAAGTTAAGGCTACGTTACGGCTGTATGAATGTCTGTGCGTGCAAGTATGTATGAGTATCGGTACAATGCGAGTCGCGCGAGATGCGCAAAATACGAACGTTCTGGCAAATACGAAGAAGAGAGTCACCAGAGCCCCACATCTACAACAGCAGCTGGGAATCATCAGTTCCTGAAGCGTGAAGCCGAGTAGCTCGGACGCCCCTGAGCCAGACATGAGGCACATCTCGGAGCATGTAAATGCTGCACATTAAATGGCCTTGGCCCAGCCATACCAAAAGCCTGCTGCCACTGCTATGGAAAAGTACTGAGCCGAGACGTTGCCGATTGTACCGTCCGGTCATGCGGAGCTGCGTACTGAGAACAGCGCTGCGATTACCGACGGAGCGAGCGACAGGGCGAAGGACACTCACTCTCCGCCTAACCGCGAGACTAGCTAGATGCGCATTAATGATTTTCCCTACGGGACCTCTTAGTTTGGTTAACGGTGCTTTATTGTTCACGGCTGTCCGCTGATTATTGTTATTCTCTTTCTATGCTTTTGGTTCCTTAAAGGTCAGAGAAATTACCGCGGTTAATTCCGAGTACCGCGTGTGTGACTGAGTGTGTGAACGAGTCCGAGTCGAGGGTCCTGGTGGAGCCTTACCGTCAGCGTCACCAACGAGCGAAACTCCAAAAGGTAGGAGAACGTTATTTGGCCTGTCCGCGAAACCATCAATGTAACTTGTATCGCATATTTCAATATGCCTGAAACCTACGGAACTGTATAAATGTTTGCTAGCCGATACAGCTGTACCATAATTGATGTAAGTGCGAAACGATAATTATACTTGAAGTAACGCTAATAAACTCTTATCTATGATTTTAAGTAATGTATATCGTTTGTTTATTACTAAAGTAAATGTTGAGAGAATAAGCAAACCACCACATTATAAATGGCGCCTCAACTGGGTTTTTGACGTTGCGATACAGTTTGTTCGAATTTTTACGTTTGCGATAATACCGGGAAACTTTTCTCTTTTATACGTGTCAAAATTTTACGTGCGGCGTCTACGTTATGTTAATGTAATTAACTAATTATTGCTCGCGGTCAGGAGTGAAAAGTGTCGAAACGCAAGAAAAAATCGGACTTAGATTCGTAATCGCTTCGACAAAATCGTTGAAAATTCAAGTCGCGGGAACGAATATTTCAAACGCACGGGTTACATAACGGTTTTTGAAATAGAATTCGACGTGGAATTTTGTAGCAAATAATAACGCATAATCTCGAAAGTTTTCAAAAGGGTTTATAGTTGGAAGGTATGTTTGGTAGCTCGCGACAACAACACAGTAGACCAAAGTCGGAGCGCACCGAAACCTAAACACTCGGCCGGCCGAGGACAGCCGGTACCGCGCACTGCCAGGGAACATAGAGAGCAAGCCACATGGTAGGCTTATAGGCGGCTGTCGATTTAAGCGGCACAGTAGCCGTGGAGTGAGAGAGACAGTTGCCGCATACGCGTGGAGAGCGCAGACGATGGGCGATAGCAGGGCTCGTAGCTGAGCTGCGGTGACTGTGCGGCGCACGGGAGAGCCAAGCGCATAGGGCTCAGCGGCTGCCGCGATTGCACGCGTACCAAGAGCGCTATAGCTGTCTGCAGTGGAACAGCGTTGCGCTGTCTGGATGCTCTCTCTCCTCACGCTATAGGTATGATTGCGAGATTACGCACACAGTACCGGAGGGCCGAGATACTATCGTTGCGGCAATATTACAATTGTGTTCGGTACGGGACTAATAGGACTTAGTGTTCTATGGTTATTCTGGTAACGTGTATGTTTTTTAGTTTAGCTAATTTTTGATAGCTACTTAATTTGCTTTCGCCCGTTAATTAAAATTAATGTTGAATATTATTCTTAAATAATTTTGATTGTTAATTTAATATTGCATCGTGGATTAAATTAATATTATACAGCAGTTCGTCAATTTCTCTTTTAATTCTATTTTACCGAGTTAAATAGAGTGCGCTCCATTAACTTACTATTGCCGATAACTAAATTTAGTTAATAACTCTTACATGTTCCGTGATCATTTAAACAATAAGCGAGTTGATATAAAGCAATTTTCGGTACAACTTAATATTTATCCGCTTATTTTTGAAACATTTCCTCAATAATAGTCAAATAATTTCTAGTAGCCGATACTATTACATTTTCAAAATGTCATAAATAAGGTAAAAGTAAAAAGTGGAACGCACAATGGAAAATATTTTAAATATAACTCCATAGTTCGAATCGCAATACGCTATTACAGTGTGGGTAGAAATTCTATCGGTACTAGATCTAATAAGCCCATTAAGTAAATATTCGATTTATAGCGTTGGAACGGGGATATGATGAATTTCCGTAAAGAATTATCATTTCTACCGAAACTCACGTTCGAATGAAAGAAACCCGCGACATCCAACAAGGCAGGTAGGGGAAGGCAAAGCGCACCACGTCTAAATCAACCGAAGGCGGAAAATCAAGATGAAATCTGCAAAAACGTCAGGAGGGAGACGATACCAACCCAATACCAGTACGCTCCGGCAACAAGCCAGATGAGGGTGATGCAGGACAGAAGAAACCGTGGAAATCTAGTGGGGGCAAGGCAAAAGCAGATATAAAATGCCTCAACTGCCGAGGTTTCGATCACTGGGCTAGGGAATGCCTCTCGGATAAGAGGCCCAGATCCAACCTGAACAACCAATCCCCAGCTGGACCGAAGAAGGAGAAGAGCGATCCTCGCGAAGAAAAGCCTTCGGAAAACTGAGAAGGCGGGCCGAGAAGGCGGGCCCAGAAGGCGACGAAGAGCCTCGCAACCAATACAGCAACGTCTCCAACGAAGAACAAAGTTTCATTGAACAAACCTGCGGAGAATTTGATTGATTTTTGGTGCGACAAGAACTCGGAGGACCACACTGAAGTCATGGAAGTTGATAAGAGGAATTCATCTCGAGGAGAAGAAAACAATGGTGCGGTACCGGGAAACATCAGCCTCGCAGAGAAGCGAATTAGTCAAATGTCGCAACAAGAATCAAAAATACCGAAGGAACTTTCTTTAGAAGGCGAGAAGGAAATTTTAATAAAGGAACCAGAACCAGCTACACAGTACAACATCGTCGGAACTGCAGAATTAGGAAAATTTCGAGATGTTATTGAGTTTTGCTACTACCTACGGCCCGAAATCACAAGTGATAGGCGATTTTTTATAAGAGTCGAAGTATGGAGGATACCTGCAGTCGCCTTGATGGACTCAGGCTCGTCGAGGACGTACGTTGGTCCAAGTTCGCGGATAGGTTCGGAGACCGGATTTTCGAGACACCTCACGGGCGAACTATTACATTAGCTAACGGGTCACTCGAGAGAATTTCAGGGCAAATTAGAGTTCTGGTTAGTATTTATGGCACAAGCAACGAAATGACCATTCGTCTCATAAAAGCTTTAGCATATGATTGCGTCTTGGGGGTGGACGCGCTCGAATTATTCGATGTGTCGATTAATTTTAAGGAACGCACATGGTAGCTAAAGAACGGTACGTGTATGTCTTTCGACGGGGTCGAAGGATACACGTACTCAGACGATGAACCGGTAGGCAGGATATGCGAACTAGACGAAATGCAAAATGACAGACTACAAAGACTATTGGACGAATTAATGCCTAGCGGTAAACCAAAACTAGGACTAACATACCTCACAAAACATGCAATTGATGTTCAAGGCGCGAAATCCATAAAACAACGGTTCTACCCCGTATCTTCTAAAGTGCGGGAAGAAATTTACCAAGTAATGGATAAATTGCTAGAAGAAGCGGTAATAGAACCGTGAAACAGCGCGTGGTCAAGTCCCGTTGTAATTCATTTGAAACCTGACGGAACGCGTCGTTCGTGTATTGATTTTCGTAAAATCAACGAGTTAACAAAGAAAGACGCGTGCCCGCTCCCAAATATGAATGAAATTCTGTGTAAACTAAGAAACGAGCGATATATCAGTATTCTAGATTTAAGTCAGGCATACTTCCAAGTGCCACTTGAAGAAAGTTGTAAGAAGTACACCGCGTTGACGATACCTGGTAGTGGCTTATATCAATTTACGCGATTACCTTTCGGACTTAGCAACAGTCCCGCAACGTTCCAGAGATTAATGGACTAATGCGTACTTCCTACGCTTTTGGTTTCGTAAATTTCGGCGATATTACCGCGGTTAAGGGGGTGCCATACTCAATTTTTACCGACCGAGTCGATTCAGCGGTTTGAAGCTAATAAAAAAGAAAATACACCGAATTATGCAAAATGAAGAGAACATTGCTCTAAGTTTCACAATATTCTACCTTCGTGCCAAATTTCAAGTCAAAATATCAATTCGTTTCAATCAATTAAAAACGAATTAATATTTTGACTTGAAACTTTTCAGAAGGGTATAATATTGTGAAAAAAATAGACTATTATCTATTATCATATGGGTAATGTGTAACATCGCCGCAGAGCGATGACAATGGCGGCGACACTGTTGGCGTTGCCCGTGTGCGTGTCAGCGTGTACGCCCAAGCGCATGCGCTGCAGGCTGCAGCACAGCTGCGCGCGCGTCGTCGAGTTAGCTACATCGCGTCGCGGACTGCCGTATATTCTAACCCCAAACGTAAATAACCGAGTGCGTCAACGCCGGGTCATCCTGCCGACGATCGTTCACGATGAAGACCTGGAACAGCAGCGCCGGTTGCACGAGGAGCGCGGACGTCTCGCCGACGCGATGGTCAAGGAGAAATTGCACAAAAAGCCGAGCCATCGGGAAACCATAAACTTGGAGCATCGGCTGAAAATGCTGCTTGATTAGTTTATGGAGTGCAGTTGTCTAGAAACCAGGACCTTTCCCGGTTGACCTAAAGAAACAGGCAGTGCTTTAAGGGGGCCAGCCTGGGTTAAAATGATGAAAAAATCGAAATTTTTTTTAATGCATTTTTAATTTAAAAATTTCTTTGAAAATATGTTTCCGCAACCCGTTTTTCGAAATACGATTTCGTTTTTTATTAGGAATAAAAAATGTAAAACGCAAAAAATCGAATTTTTGTGAAAATTTCGTTTTTTTATCCGAAAGTTGTCGAACTCGTTTCGATGTTCAAAATAATCATTAACATTCTGATCAATTTTTAATTTAAGGGTAGAGTACCGTTGAAAAAGATTAAAATTTAATTTTAAGAGAAAACCATGTCCATTCATAAATTTAATAATATAAAATTTTCTTTAATATTTTTCGAAAATTGTATTTATTAATTTTTTTGTCCATTGATTACACAATTTTCTGCATGAATTAAAAAACAAAGATGTCTTACCCGTAATTTTTTGAAACCGTTTTATATTTTTACGAGTAATACTCTATAAAGTGTACTTAACCACCCAATAAATTCCCGATTTACCAGTACGACGCAATATCAATTTGTTTTAGCAAAAGTAGTCAAATTTTTATAATTCAAATTTTAATTTTGAGTTGCGTGGTGTTAATGTGAAATACTGTAGAAAAGCCTGAAAATTTCGTACAGTATGTTACATATATATTAGTTTTTTACGTGTAGAAAACTTATGTTTTTCACAGTCAGTTTTAAAATACCTATATCCATGCTATACAGTAAACAATCAACCAGACAAAATTCCATATATCTGTTTATTGTGTTTTGGTGTATGGTTATTACTGTTTGAAGAGTCAAAAATGCATTAATAGACATTGGCATTTAGAAAGAGGACGACTGATCAAGAGAAAGGCTCATCTGAGTTTCAGAAAAAAGACCAAAATAAAAGTGGAGCACTCTAACCTGCCAAGTAAAGAATAGCCACCTATTGATTACAAAAAAAGAAAATTTCAAAATTTTTTGAAAATATTAAGTGCTGTGAATGAGGGGGGCAAGAGCTTAATGCAGAAATTTCTGAGGCGATTAGGTACTCTTAAAAAATAACAATGAAGTATACATCTTGTGGTTAGGTGGCTGGAGAAAGTGATTCAAGCCCTCGTACAGAAGCCAAGCCCTGCTCTCCTTATTTAGTGAATCAAAGAATTGATAGTGTTAATATTCTATTCATTTTGCAGTCTTGTGGTTCTAGAGAGACTTTATGTTATCATAAACATGCTTGTTCAAGAATGCGTTTCAATTGCAGTTGGAAGCATAAAGTAAAGAAGACAGTGACCTCAATGATATTGTACTTAGAGCTCCTCATCAGCAAGTTCAGAAGGATAGAGACGGCTGTTATCACTGCAGTATCAGAGTACAACAACGATAAAGATCATTGAGGCGAGGACTTCAAGAAGTAAAAGACGATTACAGCTGACATATAATAACTTACATGCAAGTGGTGCACACTAACTTCAGTAAGTTTTTGAAATAAATTCATTTTGGTCAAACATTATTACTTAATCACAGTTCAAATCACTGTCATTTGCTTTAAATTTTCATGTCACATGAGATCAAAACACACTTTGAGGTTATTTCACTGAGGTCACTTTTTTACTTTTATTTGATGAAAAAAAAAGTATTTTATGTATATTTGCACTACATAAGGATAAATGCTAAATTTATTAATAGTGATATTATTTCTTTCATTTTTTAGCTGCAACTTCTCTAAAAACATTTTTATGGTACGACGCACACAACACTATTGAAATTGTCAACTAGTCAAATACTTCTCAATTGCCGGTTATAATATGTAGATGCTGTCAGGAACTAATAATAGACACACTAGAGGAGATAAGTATACAGAAACTGTTTACTTTAATGTCAATTCTCTCAGAATTAATATTTTAATAATTTTCAGGCAGAGCACCTAGCGCTGCTCTGGAACACATTTGACCAAATGAATGAGAGTATGAGGGAAATCTTGTTCATATATATATATATATATATTTTTACACTAAATAAGAATTGGAGAAATATTGTTGAGTGCAGATTTTGTTATAAAAAAGAAATTTAGTTTATAAAATCAGTGAAAATAAAATAAAAAAATGTATGAAACTAGAAAAGTGATAAATATTTTTATTTGTGTAACAAAGCATAGCCAACTAAATTTTTTAAATATTATTAGAAAAATTATTACTAAATACCAGATAGTACTTGAAATAATATTTTTTTTAATAAAATTCATTTTAGGAAATATATAAATAGATTTTAGAATGAAATGTATGTTAAAACTTTAAACTCATTTTTCTCATATATTTAATTTTTGTGATTTCTAGAGCACTTGCCGCAGGTTTACTTTTTTTTGGACCGTAGGATCAATTTCCAGTTGCGCATGGAACTTCCTTCAACCTTCCTCTAGAGACAATACGGATTGGATTATCCATAAAAATGAATAAAGATAAGTTAAAGTGAATGTTACGTAGGTAACATTCACTATAATATGTAAAACATACTTATATTATCAAATTTATTGTTATTAAATATTAAAATTTTTTTTTCAGAAAAGTAGTCCGTATTGTCTGTAGTATTCACAAAAATTGTATAATTTTAACTCTCGATGACCCTCAATAATAATCTGTTGCTGATAAAACCTGCGGCAAAGACATAAACAGATTACAATTTAAGTTTTTCAAGATTAACTGTAACAAAGAGTTTTTCAGTAAAATGGACCAGATCAATGTGGCAAAATGTACTATAATACCTGGTACTTTATGTATGAAAAGTGAAATTTAATATAAATTAATTTATCTATTTTTTCTAACAATAATTAATTTATTGTTTTTTACAGCTTTTAACTCAGGCTGGCCCCTTAATCATCTTGGAGCTCACTTAGATTTATGTGCTTTCTCATCTTGGGATAGATTGAAATCTGCTCTCATGGCTCTTGGTTTGAAATGCAGTGATACGAGGGTCATTTGACAAGTACCTAGCCTCACCGCCAGATGGTGCCACTATCGCACCAGAAATACACTACAGTGCAGTATCTTCCTGTAAACGGTTACAGACGATATTTCAGCCGGATCGGAGTTGTATTTTATTTTTGAGAGCGTGTGAAAGCAAATGTGTCCGTTGATTTTTGAAAAAATGGAGAAAGAACAATATCGGTCGGTGATTCGATTCTTGTTTTTGGAAGGGAAATCGCGCAGTGAAATTAAAGAACGCTTAGATGCAGTGTATGGGGATGCTTCTCCTTCGATGGCGACCGTTAAATTTTGGTATAACGAGTTTCAACGTGGTCGTACGTCGGTTTTTGATGATCCACGCCCAGGTGCTCCGAAAACAGCCACTACGGAGGAGAACGTGACAAAAATACACGATATCGTTTTGTCAGACCGCCGATTAAAAGTGCACGAGATAGCTGCGATAGTAGGCATCTCAGAAGAACGCGTGTGGCATATCCTACATGAGATTTTAGGCATGAGGAAGCTGTCAGAAAGGTGGGTGCCGCGTTTGCTGACTGCAGACAACAAGCGCATCCGTGTGACCAGTTCAGAGCAGTGTTTGGAGCTGTTTAATCGCAATCCAAAAGAGTTTTTGCGTCGTTACGTGACCGTCGACGAAACATGGATTCACTACTACACTCCAGAGACCAAGGAGCAGTCAAAACAGTGGACCTTACCCGGTGAACCTGCTCCGAAGAAGGCGAAGACGGTCCCGTCGGCCGGAAAGGTGATGGCCACTGTTTTCTGGGATTCTCAAGGTGTGATTTTTATTGACTATCTGGAGAAGGGCAAAACGGTCACAGGACAGTACTACGCCGAACTATTGAGCCGATTTGACGCCGTGTTAGAAGAAAAACGGCCCCATTTGTCTAAAAAGAAAGTGCTTTTCCACCACGATAATGCACCGGCTCACACTTCTGCACTCGCCACGGCTAAATTGGTCGAATTACGCTACGAACTGCTGCCCCATCCACCGTATTCTCCAGATTTGGCTCCGTGCGACTTCTTTTTGTTTCCGAACCTAAAAAATTCGCTCGCCGGGAAGTGATTCCACTCCAATAACGAAATAATCGCCGCCACGGAGGCCTATTTTGCAAACCAAGAGAAAACATTTTTTTCAACGGGGTTAAAAAATTGGAACACCGCTAGACCAAGTGTATTCAACTAAAAGGAGACTACATTGAAAAATAAATTTTATTTTTTGTAAAGTTTTGATGTTTTCATTTGTAGGCTAGGTACTTATCAAATGACCCTCGTACTTAGAAAGAAAAAGATCAAAGATTATTTAGCACAAAGGGAGAGGCTATACTTGATCCTATTTCATTGGCAAAGAAGAATCAAAGGAAACCAGGCAGGGGTAAGAATGTAGAAAATCAAAAGGAAGTAGCAAGATTGCTCAAATAGTATCTAATCAGAGAGTAGCCACAAAAGAAAATGTACAGAGGAAGCAAGCTAGAACTGAAGGCGAACGTGGAGATTCTGATTCTGCGGCAAGTGCAAATGAATCTAAGGAAAATGATTACAATGAGCTGCCCTGTAATCTTAAGAATTTGTCCCTTGGTTGAGATGGAAAACCCTGCTGTGAAATCGGTGGTAATTTTATGTACAATGGTCCAAAAGCTTTTCAAGTCATTTTGCTGAATGGAGTCATGCACATGTAAGTAACTTGTAAATAAGTCATGGATCCGTAGCTCCTGCATTCCTATCAGAGTTTGTACAGTTGTTGTTTCTCTGCAGCATATTAAAAAGTTACAATTGAAGAATTATGCAAAGATTTGTAGAGTATCTGTATCTGTAACCTCAAGCACCACGAGGTAAAGTTTAAAAGTGCAAGACCAACACGCAGCTAACCATGATGAAAGCTCGCCAAGGACCATTAGAAGATCAATCACAAGGTGATAAATTATTCTCATCGTTACACAGCCTGTTTCTTTAAAAATTACAAAACAAGAAGGTCATGATCGCATTGGTGATTGGGCTACAGAAGTAAAAATAACACAGGATCTTGACGATAGATTATATTACTATAAAGAAGACCTTTGAGGAGATGACAGAAAAGTAAGTCATTCAAAAATTAATTTATTTATTTATTTCAACCAGAGTACAGTACATAGTTAAGTTCAAGACGTACCTCATATGTCTGAACCAACTTATACCCTATAAAGGTAGATGTAACTGTAGATTTGATGATTATAAATTAAACTGAATCTTGAAATAACTATATTTCTCATAATTTCTTCTGTATTCACTCATTTTGTTGATTTTTTTAGGTAGGTAAATAATTGATGTTGATGAGTACAATAGTATTATTATTAAAAAACGTGCGGCGTTTCGGTAGCTGGTTTGCTACCCTTTTCAAGCACTGAAAGTTTATTTATGAAGTTAACCACAAGTTAAATCAAACTATACATAAACATCACAATATTGCTCGTCATTCTTACCTAAATTTCAGTTACAACTTATTAACATCGTCGATTTATATTACAAAATAAGTCAAAATAAAATAAATCTAACAAAATAAATCAAAGAAAATAACAGAATTATTACCGATTGGTACCACAAACCTACTTTTTCAGGTAGATTTTTGAATTTTAAATCACATCACCCTACAACGCAAAAAAGAGCAGTGGTATTTAATCTCGTTGGCAGAGCAATATTACTCTCACATAGAAAGTTTTGGGGAAAAAACATTAGTCTGGTCAAGAAATTCTTAATTAATAATAACTATCCTGAAAAATTCATTGATCATTATGTTAAAAATAGATTAAATAAGATCAATAATAATAATAATAATAATAATAATAATAATACAAACGTAAATAATAATAAAATGAATAAAGAATACACGAAAGTAACATTAAGTTTACCATACATACCAGACAACTTTGAAAAAGTCTCAGTTAGTTTGAAAAAATTTGGTATAAAAACTGTACCACAAATTAATAACAATCTCAGTAAGATAATAATAAGAGGTAAAGATAGGATGGAAAAATACGAAAATACCAATATTGTATACAGGATTGATTGTAATAATTGCAGTGCTAGCTATGTTGGTGAGAGTAAACGTACTCTCGGCACAAGAATAAAAGAACATTGTGTAATTACGAAAAAAAGTGATAAAAAATTCGTCATCAACAATCACATCAAAGAACATAAACATAGCTTTAATTTTGACAACGCGAAAATATTAGATCACGAAAGTTGTTGGAAAAGAAGGTTAATTTCTGAAATGGTGAATATAAAATTACAAGAAAATCCAATCAATATAAAAGAAGACACAAAAAATTTAAGCAATTATTATTCACAACTATTTGAAAAACTGAGATAAAATGTTCAAGTTTGTAAAGTGAAATTAACCGTTCATAATTTTAAAGTAACATAACCTCGAAAATTTTCGAATTAACCGCGGGGCCATTCTTCGTTGGTATAGTACTGCCATACGGGCGCTACAGGTCGGCGGGCGCGCATCAAAACTTTGGTGCGCCCATGCAGAGGTGTAGTGCCCGAAAATTTGCGGGAAGATTTGAAAAGGCAGAGGTTTAAAGGTGGAATTTTAATTATTATTATTAATTTTTAACTAATTGTAGAGTTTTAAATTAATCATTGTATATTAAATTAATAATTGGGACGTTTCTTTATCAATTTGACTAATTAAAAGGGATTTTATCTTATCAGTTGACTTTTAATTTTGACAGTATTATACTGGGTTGATTATTTATCTATATATGCTAATTATACTCAGTGTAATTGTTTTGATTAAGACAAGTCATGTTGACAGTTACCTGTTTACATTTCTTTAAAATTCTGACTGCTTTTGCTTTCTTCTGTGTTAATTTATTAAACTGTTTCGTCCTTGGTGTTAATTTATTTAGTATTGTCTCATTTTTGAGTTAACAGTAAGAATGGATTTATTCAAATTCAGAATATTTATACCAAAGAAGAAGGTAACGATTAATTTCACTTGCAAACTAACCTCTTTGCAAAGATTCATATTAAATTCTCATTATTGTTTCTCGTTTTTAGACAGAGTACAAGTACTTATTTCGTAATAAAAATCGACGATGTTAAAAAGTTGTAATAGAAATTTAGGTAAGAATGACGAGCAATATTGTGATGTTTATGTATAGTTTAATTTGACTTGTGGTTAACTTCATAAATAAACTTTCAGTGCTTGAGAAGGGTAGCAAACCAGCTACCGAAACGTCGCACGTTTTTTAATAATAAAACTATTGTACTCATCAACATCAATTATTTACCTACCTAAATAATAGTACATTTCGACACGGGTGGGGAAGTCGATTATTTAGCTGGTGTGACTTTTTGCACGAGCGAAGCGAGTGCGAAAAAGTCACACCACCTAAATAATCGACTTACGCACTAGTTTCGAACGGTATTTTATACCACGAGCGCCGAAAAATCATATCAAAGTTGTGATTTTGAGGTTAGAGTGGTATAAATATATTTCTATTCGTAGAAAGTGTGCTTGAGAATACTGTCTCGTTGTCAAGCTAATTTGAAACTTCAACAAAACACTCATTGTACACTACTTGTATTAAACACTTCCACAAATTTATTAAATGAATGTACTTTATTAAATATGATAAACTAAATCTTTACTTTCAAATCTACTTTAGAGTGCAAAAAGTAAAAAATCAATTGAGAAACGCCGTATAAAGAAATTATAAATCATAGTATTTACTATTGTGATGACAGCTGTGTTCCCATTGATGCTAGCAGTCAGTTATGTGTAGAGGTATTATAGTTTATGGTTATGGTACCAACCAATAGGTGACCGTGTAATAATTTATTCTAAGCAGAATGTTTTAAAACATATTATTATTAATCTAATTCTTTAGTTATTTCTTATTTAATATAATTACTTTTCATATTTAATTCAAAAAATTTCTAGTATTGTTTTCCTTTCCCGGCAAAAGAGACCGTGATCATACAAAATTTTTGATTTTCCTTGTTCTTTTCTACACGAGTCAGGGTATTCAAATCTAAAATAACAACCATTATTTACTAAACCAAATTTTTTTTCCCAGTACGGTTCTTCAGTATCGATTGGAAGTTATGAGACTATCAATATGAGCATTAACATGACCATCATAAGGCAGGAGACTTATGAGAAAATAGCACTAAATTGGGAACTGCAATTTTGAAAAACTCAACAACGGCGTCACAGTGGGTAACCTTGAGGGAAGGGCTTTCTGATACGCACATCTTGATAGCTTCCATATTGTCCATGGAACCTGATCTAGTCTGTATTTATTTTAATACTCTCTGACCATTTTGTGGTCTTTTCTTTGAATAATTATTATTTCAGTAATTTACAGCTTTCGACCATTGCTATAGCTTCATTTTTTTGTTTCAGGGTTTTTATTTTCCTTCCAGAAAAAGCAGCAACTATAAGAGGCCACCTGTCAGATTTAAAAGGTGTACTCATCTTTAAGTATTGTTGATTGGTATCTAAGTGTGTTTTCGGACTTAATTTAATAAGAATGATAGAAATCTGCTTCTATAATGCATTTCATGCATTGCATGTATTTTTAACCTGATTATGTATATTTTTAAGCCGATATATTTTTAAGCCAATATCTTTTTGTAAGTAGGTATAATTTCATAAAAAAAAATTGAATTATGCAATTTTTCAGATTTAGTTGAGGTACTGCTTGTATATTTTTTTTAGAACTATCAAAAATGAAAAATTACATATTTTCATTTTTTTATTAAATTATATGTACTTTCAGAAAGATAAAGTCAACTCCAAAGTACATGAGATGTCTGAGATGTATTACTGAAGCGGATATCTATCATTCTTATATTCTTTGGATTAAGTACGAATACATCACCTGAAAGTAAATATCGATAACATTGAATGGCCAATCCAACTACTAAATCTGACACATGGCTTTCATATTGTAGGAGCCGGATGAATTTTCTTGTCAAGTTTTGAATCTTGGCCCTTTTTGTGTAGTGTAGTGTGAGTCTGTCCGTAAGATCTATAGATCTATAGGCCTGATGTAACAGCTATGTTTACAAAATGCAAGGCAACAAATAGGTAATTTGAGGGCATGATTGAGCATTAAATCTGAGTGCATGTAAAGATTGTGAAGAAGTTATTATAACCTGTAAAATTCAGTTAAATTGTAGTAGCTAATGAATAATTAATGAACATTAATTGACTTTTACAGGTTATAGTCAAGTTTTCATAATTCTGACAGGTACCTAGATTTATTATTCAATCATACTCTCTTAAAGAAAAAATTAAATACCATATTATAAGTAGGCTTATAAATCTATAGATGTTTCGGACAGATTCACACTACACGGAACCTCAGATTTCATAAGAAAAAACATATTTAAATTAAATCGGCTCTAATTTACAACTTGAAAGACGAATTAATCCCGCTCCTGTAATATAAAAGCCACCTGTCAGACGTAGCAGATGTACTCATCATTAAGTGTTGTCAATGTTTACTTTGAGGTGATGTGTTTTAGTACTTAATCCAATAGAATATAAGAATGATAGAAATCTGCTTCTATAATATATTTCAGGCATCGCATGTATTTCTTAGCTGATTTTATCTTTCTGTAAGTAGGTATAATTTAATAAAAAAAAAAAAATGAAATTATGCAATTTTCCAGATTTAGCTAAAACACTGCTTGTGTATTTTTTTAGAACTGTCAAAAATGAAAAATAACATATTTTCATTTTTTTATTAAATTATATGTACTTTCAGAAAGATAAAGTCAACTCCAAATTGCATAAGATGTCTGAGATGCATTACTGAAGCGGATATCTATCATTCTTATATTCTTTGGATTAAGTACGAACACATCACCTGAAAGTAAATATTGATAACATTGAATGGCCAACTCAACTGCTAAATCTGACAGGTGGCTTTTATATTGTAGGAGCCGGATGAATTTTCTTGTCAAGTTTTGAATTCTGACCCTTTTCCTGTAGTGTAGTGTGAGTCTGTCCGAAAGATCTATAGATCTATAGGCGTGCTGTAACAGCTATGTTGACAAGATGCAAGGCATAGAATATTTAATTTAAGGGGACATGGTTGAGCCATAAATCTGAGAGCATGTAAAAATTGTGAAAAATTTATATTAGTCTGTAAAAGTCAGTTTGATTCATTGAGTTTTAAGGGGGTGCCATACTCAATTTTTACGTTGATAAAAATAGGATCTGGCTTTACTCCGAAAATTTATATTTAAATTCTTAATTTTTATCCACATATTTGTAACAAGCAATTTTATTTCTGAAATACTGTTTTAATACTTTTATAATGATTGTAAGATTCTATTTTTATTAAATTGTGAATTTGAACAAAGATGTTATATTTAATTAAATGTTATCAGTTTTTAATTTGTAATAACAAATAATTTCTTCTTTTTCAGTTAAAATCTAGAATATTGTCTAACAACATCAGTAAACTTCTGCAATAAACATAGCAAAATACTCAAGTGATTTGGAAAGACTAAACACACATAGAAAATTATAGATTTTTGTTTCCAGTGAGAAAACTAAGTTACTGCCTGCCAACACAATAGGATACCTACGCACAGTTTCCAACTAACATAATGAATGCTGCGATAATAGTTTGCAAGTTAATCTTTTTTTAAATTTCCGAAAATCGCGTTTTTTTCGACTTCCAGTGTGGCGTTACCCCATAAGGTGGTTCTGCTCGACTCCCTAGTCAAAACAAATGCTAAATGATGAAGTTACCTAAAATTAAAAAAAAAACCATAGTTGTAATATGATCTATTTATTATAAAGTGTATTTAACATGACTAAGATAACTTTTTTCACAAAATGTCGATATTGTAGAAACTAGATGTTGTCACTACAAAAAACTATTGATAAATCACCGGAATCTTTTTTGTTTCTTTACTGATTTTAGATTTAAAAAAACTATTTATGATGGAAACCCTTCATGAGTCTCTATACATTACTCCAAAAATAATAAAAAATGTTTGTAATGATGATATCTAGTTTCTAAAATATCGCCATTTTACAAAAAAAGTTATTTTAGTCATGTTAAATACACTTTATAATTCATTGACTATCTCTATCATTTTAAATAAATAAATCACATTACAACTATGTTCTTTTTAATTTTTGGTAACTTCTATATTTAGCACTGTTTTGACTAGAGAGTCCGAGGAGAACCTCCTTAATACAAAAAAAAACATTTTTTTGTGGCCCAGTTAATTTAAAGAAGCAATTAAAATTTTTGTGCAAATAATTGTGTGAGTAAATTCATAACTAATAAAATGCAAAACTTTTAGGTTTTACGTCTGACTACCTGTGGTCAGACAGCAGATTTTCCATGGATCCGCAGTTCCTCAATCTACTTCAATCGCTTTGTACATCAACCGCGCGATAAGGAGTATCCGGATCACCGGCAATATTTACACCTACGTTGGCAGCATACTGATCGCCCGGAACTCCTTCAAATTCTACTCGATTTATTATCCGAAGTATGTGAATCGTTATCAGAATCGAAGACTCGGTCCGGACATATCGCCGCACATATTCGCGATAACCGACGCGGCATATCACTGCGTGCTCAAGGAGAAGAAGAATCAGTGCATTGTGATAAGTGGCGAGAGCGGTTCCGGTAAGACCGAGTCAACGAATTTTCTGCTCCATCATCTCACCACCCTGAGCCAGAAGGGCTCATCCGCTCGCGGGATCAAGCAACAATTCTCAGCGCCGAACCCGTGCTCGAGGACTTTGGTAATGCGAAAACTGTACACAAAAGATGAGACCACTTTGCTTGCATATTCAAGTGTACTTAGTGTTATCAAGAGGACTGTCAATCAAGAGAACTGTAAGCAAGAGGGTTGTCAATCAAGAGGACTGTAAGCAAGAGGACTGTCAATTAAGAGGACTGCCAATCAAGAGGATTGTAAATCAAGAGGACTTTGCCAATCAAGAGGATTTTATCAATCAAGAGGATTTTATCAATCAAGAGGACTTTGCCACTCAAGACGATTTTATCAATCAAGAGGATTGTAAATCAAGAGGACTTTGCCAATCAAGAGGATTTTTTCGATTAAGAGGATTTTATCAATCAAAAGGATTTTTTCGATCAAGACAATATTCTTAATCAAAAGGACTTTTTAATCAAGAAGACATTTTCAATCAAGAGGATTTTATTAATCAAGAGGATTTTTTCATAATTTTTTAATTAAGACAAGTATATAAACCAAGAGAATTATTTTAATCAAGAGGATATAGTAGATCATGTACAAAAAATTTCAAGAATAACAGAAATTAATTCTCAGCCCGGCTTCTCACATTAGTAGGCAATTAGTGCTGAGAGAGCTCTGTCTAAGCATCTGGAATTACCTCGGTAACCAAACGTTCTTCTACGTATTTTTAGGCGCAGAATTTGGATTTGTCTTTAAGCTTAAAAATGGTTATTTATTTTGGTACTAATAATTTTGTCCAAAAAATTTGCTTTTTTTTATATAAAATTTAAATTCAGAATAAAAAAGAAACGCTATTCTATTTTAAGAAAAAAAAATACGTTGAAATAATGTCTCAGTAAACCAATCAGAATAAATGGTCTGTTTATTTATTAACCTTTAGACTGCCGGGATTTGAACCTTCAAACCTCCATTTAAAAGTGGTCAAATTAGTGTCTCGTATCATGTATCAACTACCCACATAGCACTGAATATTTAAGGAATATTCCCTCAATATTTATTTGCCATTTTCGCTATTTTCGCTAATATTCCCTCAACGTTCATAAACATGGGAGAAACCTTGAGGGAATATTCCTGCAAACCAAAATGACCGTTTTTCCATTCGAAATTTTTTAATTCGAATATTTCATTTCAATATTGTAGAAGTATTCCTGCAATATTATTGGAAATATTCCTAGAAGGTTATATAATAATGAGAAAAGTTAATTTATTTAAAAATAGAAAATGACACATATAAGCATAGAAATGACCCCTTTGGGTGTTTTTATACGTATGATAACACCAAATGGGGTCATTTCTCTGCGTATAAGTGTCATTTTTTATTTTTAAATAAATTAACTTTTCTCATTATTATATAACCTTGTAGGAATATTTCTACAATATTGAAATGAAATATTCGAATTAAAAAATTTCGAATGGAAAAACGGTCATTTTGGTTTGCAGGAATATTCCCTCAAGGTTTCTCCCATATTTATGAACGTTGAGGGAATATTAGCGAAAATAGCGAAAATGGCAAATAAATCTTGAGGGAATATTCCTTAAATATTCAGTGCTATATGGGTATATACAAAGTTCATATCAGAGGGTGCATCTATATATATACTTTCCGGCAGGATACGGTGAAGAAAAAAATTCTATATTGTAATTTTTTTTTTATGCTTAAAACTCGGTAAAATTCTGACCCTATAGGTTTTTTGGGTCGCTGATCACGAATCTTGGGTTAGATTTGATATATTCATGTCATGGGGCCCCCAATCCCCACCCTAACGTGAATTTATCAAATCTGAATCTAGATTCGTGATCAGCGACTCCAAAAACGCCCAGAGTGACATTTTCAACGAGTTTCAGAAATATAAAAAAATTGGGGCATTTGGGGTGGAGGTGGGGGTTGGAGCCCCTGAAGTAAATTTATCACATTTAACCTAGATTCATGATCTGTGACCCTAAAAAAACCCCGGAATATTGTTTGTCGCAAAAAAATACTGTTTTTCCACTAAAGTCTGTATATAGACTTTCCGGCAGTCTAAAGGTTAACAATTATATGGCAATTCACTGTTTTTGTGTTTACCAAAACATGATAAATTATTTCAAAGTATTTTTTTTCCTTAAAATGAAATGTTAGTTTTATTCTAATTTTATATCTTATAAAAAGAGCAATTTTTTAAATAAAATTGTTGGTGGCAAACAAATTCACCGTTTTTTAGCCTGGAAACGACGAAATTTGAATTCTGCGCCGCAAAATACGTAAAAAACGCTTGGTTACTGTATCAACTCCGGTCGGAAACACACCATAACGGAATGTGTGCGCGACGCCATCTAACGGCAAATTGTTGTACATTATCGCCATACTCCTATGATAAAGTAGTTTTGTTCTTTAAAATCGAGTATGGCACCCCCTTAATTCCAAGTACCGCGTGTGTCACTGAGTGTGTGAGTGAGTCCGAGCCGAGGGTCCTGGTGGAGCCTTGCCGTCAGCGTCCCCGACGAGCGAAACTCCAAAAGGTAGGAGAACGTTATTTGGCCTGCCCGCGAAACCATCAATGTAACTTGTATCGCATATTTCAATATGCCCGAAACCTACTGAAATGTATAAATGTTTGCCAGCCGGTACAGAAGTACCATAATTGATGTAAATAATTGTACTTGAAGTAATGCTAATAAACTCTTATCTATGATTTTAAGTAATGTATATCGTTTGTTTATTACTAAAGTAAATGTTGAGAGAATAAGTAAACCACCACATTAGAATAGAAAAACTCTTTGTAATGCAGAAGCCCGGCTGATGGCACTGCTGCGTCAAACACATGGAAGGCTACGCTGCGGGTGTGCAGCTCGGAGCCGCTGTTCTTTTTTCGGATATATCCGAAAGCGCAATAAACCTGCGATTGCGGGTACACTATAATTCATGAACGGCGTTGCAGTGCTTTTGACATATATGTTCAAAGCCTCTGACAAATCAGGAACTGTCAGTACATTGATTCAAGATTCCTAGTACCGCTTATTAATAGTATTAAGAGTAATTTTATTATGATAATTGAAATTTACAAGCATTATATACATCATTATTTATCAATACGTGTCAATAAAAGTATTTTCGTTGACAGATTTGGATTTTTAGGCTTCCAGGCTCGGCACAAACTGGCTTTTCTTCGCCTGGGAAAAGTCAAATTGGCTTCGCGTTAGACGCGGTTTTGGCTTTTCTTCGCCTGTAACTTCAAAGTTGACTTTGTTCATACCGCACGACGATATATACTCAATAAAAATGTTTACCTTTATGCAAATTTTCTGAATTCTTCAGCATATCGTATTAAATTTTTGTAGCATCTCTCTATGATTTTACTTTTGAAATATTCTTCTCTCCTGAGATACGATTTTGCTACTAAAATGTTACTTTCGCTTTTTACCAAATTTTTATTTTTCATTCTATTTTAATGTTTAACGTCTTATTTTGCTTTTTAAACATTTTTCTACGATCCATACACGGTTATATTATGAAATAATTAATATGCTAGTTTAAGACATGTAATTGTTTACAGTAAACTTCAAGTTTATGTGCTTAAACTGTAAAGAATTTTATTGCAATCGGGAAGGACGTTCATCGAATTTACGTTGTTGGACAAATCTGGGTCGACAATCTTGGATTCAAACACCCACCCAAAACATTCACATTCTTTCACCACATTGATTAATATCGCATTGATTAGGCAAAAGCTATCGTTAGGCAAAAAGCTCGACTTCCAGCCTCAAGCATGCGCTTGGATGGACCTTCACCGCCAAGCAGGCGAGTTACTGGGATGTGCTGGTTCTGGCTAGGTAGTTAAACTAGCGCTCGCAGCGAATAAAGGATACCACTCGGCACCACCGTTAGAGCACACACATATGATGCCAGAATTTGCCTTTATGCCTACAGTGCAGCCAACGGATCAGCGGAAACAGCAGAACCCAAGTGTGGCGGCTATGGGACTCCAGGCTTACGAGCCTCAAGAGAGCCTCAAAACTATTTTATTTTGGGTGATGACGGATTATCTAGCGACATTGATGCAGAAAAGTAAAGATGAGAATCGTATCAAAAAGCTAAAACCACATCTATGCAAGAAGTCCAAGAGGCATGGCAACTGTCCAAAGAGTCATGAACCACCAAATCGGCCAGAGTACTAAAAGGGACCAGACAACGAGTAACGGGGAGGTGCTTTCGACAATGCTGTCGGAAATCAACAGTAAAAGTGCAGAGGGGGCAGATGAACATGGTCACAAGCGTACCCACAACTGTCTCATCAGAGACCGAGAGAAACTTGGTCCAATCGTCTGAAGGAGAGAGCGAAGAAGTACTTGCAATGAAACCAAATTATGTCCGTCAAAAAACTTGTTCGAGATGATAGCTTCAACTGGAAGTATGCGGCTACAGGCTACGGGCACTCTTTGATACAGGAGTTCCGTGGACTGGGATGAATTCCATCGGCTTACAGCTCGCTACACCCTGTAGAAAGGAATTCATCCCAACCAGTGGCCTAACGGCACGGGTGGCAAATGGGCAGAGCATAACAGTGGCTGGCTATGTATATTTGCCAATGTAGGTGGCAGACTTGCGCAAAGAGGTGCGCGTCGCAATAATGCCAGGCATCGACATAAAGTGCTACTGTAACGTCCGTGTTACAATGTCGCGGAAACGGTAAAGTTAGCGCGATAATTGTTCCAGTTTCGGTTTACGTCACCACGTAATAACCACTGGTGTAGGAACGCGTGAAAATAGCTAATTGGACTGATAAATTAAACAATGATGATTCGCGATATTAATTAAGCGCCAAGCGTCAGCGTCAGCGCACAATTAAAGAGACAGGAAAAGAGAAACGGATAGCGATATATAGAGATACTTACTTTGTGGCGGTTGCGGTTGGCTCGATGTTACCTGGACCCAAACTTAGCGGAAGAGTCAAATGGCAGGATAGGCGCGTAGAAATAAGGTAACACTCCAAAAATGCAATTATGTGATGTTTATTAATTGCATAAAGTTACGTTAAAACAATTAAACATTTATTGTAGTCGAGATATAATATCAACAATTATTTGCGGGACTACAATCAGAGAAGCTTGACAAAAGTTACTAAGTTAATTCTGCTCGAAAATATTCTAAGTCAGAATTTACAGGAGTCGAAAATATTCTAAATCCAAATACAATATAAATTCATTGAAATTAGTCTAAGTCCAAGATTACAATTTAGATAATCTTCCGACAAGGGCTTCGCCCTTCGAAGGAAAATGAATGACAGCTTCTGCCTCGAGTGGAGGCGTGAGGCTGCTTTTATACCCACGCTTCTAACTAGGGCAGATGCAAAGGGAGAGGTTTTTTGGATACCGCATCTTTGCATGGAGTGACAATAGTTCGGGTGGGGAATAAGGTGACTTGACGTACGGAGGGTGTATTGCTCCTGGACTAAGATAAGGTTAGGTAATTCGATGGTGTTACTACGGGTAAAATCAAGTTACCACGGGTTCGGTGCCTCCAGTGGGTAACATAGAGACTGTAGGTAACGCACCTACAGTGGCTAAGGAAAAAATGCTATAATTTTTTACGTGTCTGCAGTTTATGGCCAATCTTCTACCAAGGTCAAAAGGAATTTTTACTCAATAAATTTTGATAAACACCTTTTTATTAATTTGATCTTTTATTCAACGTTTCGAACATTTGGCTATGTCCCTCTTCAGGAATCTAATGACAATTCAATACACACGTTTAATAAATCAATAATTAAACTAATTACAATTAAAAATTAATAGTTATGTACAAACTTACAAATAATTAAATTATTGTAGTCAACGTTGTTTTGCGGGCAACAATCCGCTCGTCAGTAACGATATATTACAATGTTCACGCTTATATACTAAAATTATTTATATGTGAGAATCAGTGTATCACACAAACAACTATCCTCAGATTCAGAGTGGGGTAAAACACATTGGGAACGTCCGAGAGCGGGGAGAGGTAGCGGGAAAGCACGTCTTGGAGGAAATGGCATCAATAGTCTTGACTAGATGAACTTGTATATGAATAGTGTATATCTATGCGAGGCGTTGTTAGACTTTCACCAAACGTGCGCTCCTAATACCTCTTCACATCGATACCTTGACATCATATCAGATAGCGACCAGAAATTCACAATTATTTATCAAGGTATTATATTCATTTGGCAGTCTGTTTATTTCAAATTGTTTATTAATAAAATTTTTTTGAGTATGAATAAATAATGCTTCAGAGAAGAGCCGTTTTCCTCTGTTGCATTCAGTGTCTAATATCTGAATGTTCTGGAAATTTATTGTATGATTATTATCAGTAGTGTGTATAAATAATGACGAATTTTGGTCTCCACCCGAATATTTTTTTAGATGTTCTTTTACTCTTACATTCAGTCGCCTGCTTGTCTGCCTTACATATGACGCACTACAATTGTTACATTTAATTTTGTAAACAACATTCGCATTATTACATTTTTGGTTTTTATCCTTCCCTAATATTATAATATTATTTAATTTATTAGTTGTATTAAAAACGACATTTGTATTACATTTCTTAAAAAAACTTTTTATGAAAACTTCAAGTTCTTTAACAAACGGTAGACTTATGTATCTTTTTTCATTGCAACTGTATATTTGTAACCTATTTTTATCAAATTTTATCTTTTTTAACCGTTTTTTTTAAATGAAAATCTATTGTGTCGTGTGGGTAATCATTCTGCTGTAGGACTTTTTTTATAAAAGAAATATTGGATTTATGAAAACTACTATGTGATAACAGTATTGCTCGATCAACGAGGCAGTAAACAATGGCTATTTTATTACTTAGAGGATGGTGTGAATTGTAATTCAAATATCGTCCTGAGAAGGTTGGTTTTCTATACCAATTTGTGATAATCTATCTTTGTTGGTTCTCAATAATTTCTAGATCTAAAAAACTAATACTATTATTTTGCGATCGCTCAACAGTGAATTGTAAGTTCGTGTCATAGGAATTAAAAATATTAAGTGTGTCCTCTATGTTATTCTTTTTAATACACAACACAATGTCATCTACATGTCGAAAGTAAAATATCGGTTTTGATTGTAATTTGCTAATACAGTAAGATTCTAGATCGTCCATAAATATATCCGACAGAATCGGACTTATGGGCTTACCCATAGCTAATCCAAAAGTCTGTCTGTAAAATTTTTCATTAAATTGGAAATAATTATCATTTAAAATGTACTTTATAAAATGAAGAAATTCTGAACAATTAATATTTATCTTATTATGTAATTGTTGCCATCTCTTTTCTATAGCATTACAAACTAGATATTCCGAAACATTAGTAAACAAACAAACAACATCCAAACTGATAATCTCGTGATCCAACGGAATTTGGATATTATCTATTTTTTCTTTTAATTTTAAACTATTATCAATATGAGAAACAGGAGCCTTTAAATTTTTTTGTAGAAATTTAGCAAAAAACATTGATAAGGAATATGTAGGAGAATTAATTGTAGAAATTATTGTGGAAATTTTGTCGGAAGCATAATTCGAAACTGGCCAGAGATATCAAGTTTATCTTTGGCAGATATTTAAAACATATTTTCAAGTTGTGCAAGTTCAATTATATAGATTGGATAATATTAAGTCGGTTGAAAAAAATAAGGCAAAATATCGAAAAAACGACATTTTTATCGGTGGGATGTAGGCCCATTTTCTGAAAGGCCTTGAAATTACCTATCAATCCATATTTTTGTCCGCTTGATCGGATAATATTAAGGCGTTTAAAAAAAATAAAGAAGAATACGGCAAATAGAAAATGATTTTTTTCGGCTCTGGGTTTGGATATCGGTGGAAATTAGGCTCGTTTTCTGAAAGGTCTTGAAATTACCTATCAATCCATATTTTTGTCGGCCAAATCGAATATTATTGAGTCGGTGAAAAAAATAAACAAATATATGGAAAAATCGAAAATAATTTTTTTTGGCTCTGTTTGGATATCGGTCGGCAGTAGCCCCACTTTCTGAAAGGTCTTGAAATTTCCTATCTATCAATATTTTTTTCGGCCCGATCAGATATTATTAAGTCTATTAAAAAAAATAAAGAAAAATATGGAAAAATCGAAAATAATTTTTTTTTTGCTCTGGGTTTAGATATCGGTTGAAAGTAGGCCCATCTTCTGAAAGGTCTTAACATTTCCTATCTACCCGTATTTTTTTTGGTCTGGCCGGATATTATTTAAGTCGATTAAAAAAATAAAGAAAAATATAGAATAATCGAAAATAATTTTTTTTTTTGCTCTGGGTTTGGATATCGGTCGAAAGTAGGCCCATTTTCTGAAAGGTCTTGAAATTACCTATCAATCCATATTTTTGTCGGCCCGATTGGATATTATTAAGTCGATTAAGAAAACCGCTGCTAACTGCTTTAAGAGAATGCATTCTCAAAGAGAATTGATTAATTATATGAAATAATTTTCTTAAATGTACATTTTAAAATAAAATTTGATTCTTTCTGCATATCTGATTTTCCATAAATACAATTATTCAAAATGATCAAGAAAATTATATTTAAAATAGTTATGTGGTAATTATTAAATTGCAAATTAATAAGTTTAAGGTATTATCACATGCTATTTATTGAATTTATAAATTAATTGCATTTCTTCGAAATTCCTTCGGTCTTTTATTAGAAAACCTGCTAACTCCATGTTGGCCTCAAAAACCCGCCAACTCAGCGAAGACTTCAAAAATCCACCAACTCATAGAGTGGTATCAAAAACCTTATAACTGTGCGAAGGTTTCAAATATCCTCTAACTCAGGCGTTTTTTTTTCTTTAATTTTGTAGTGGTAACTCTAGAATGTTAAAGTACAATTTTTATATAGGCGATGAAAAAAATTATTTACGATTTTTCCATATTTTTCTTTATTTTTTTTACCGACTTAATATTATCCGTTTCGACGGACAAAGATATGGATTAATAGGCAATTTCAAGACTTTTAAGTAAATGTGACTACTTCCAACAGATATGCAAACCCAACGCCGTTAAAAAATATTTTCGTTTTTTCCATATTTTTCTTTATTTTTTTTAACCGACTTAATATTATCCGAACGGGCCAACAAAAATATGAGTATATAGAAAATATCAAGACCTTTCAGAAAATGGGCCCACTTCCGACCGATATCCAAAACCACCGACGAAAAAAATTATTTTCTATTATTGCATATTGTTCTTTATTTTTTTTAACCGACTTAATATTATCCAATTGGACCGATAAAAATATGCATCGATAGAGGATTCTAAGGCCTTTCAAAAAATGGACCCACTTCGGTCTGATATCCAAACCCAGCGACGAAAAAAATTATTTTCGATTTTCCATATTATTCTTTATTTTTTAAACCGTCTTAATATTATCCGATTGGGCCGACAAAAATATGAATTGATAGGTAATTTTAAGGTATTTCAGAGAATGGGCCTACTTCCCACCGATATCCAAATTCGGCGATGAAAAAAAAAATTTCGGTTTTTCGATATTATGCTTTATTTTATTCAACCGACTTAATATTATCCGATCAACTATATAATTGAACTTGCACAACTTCAAAATTAGCTTCAAATACCTGCCAAAGATAAACTTGATATCTCTGACCAGTTTCGAGTTATACTGCGGACAAATGCATAACACACATACACACACACGCACACGCACACGCACGCACGCACACGCACTCACACACGTACGCACGCCCGCACGCACGCACGCCAGCACGCCCGCACGCACGCACGCACGTACGCACACACATACACGCACACACACACGCACACACAGACATTTTCTAGAAAATGCATATCTCGACTCAGGGAGCTCAGAAATATCGAAAATCATCGAAATCTCGAGGTCGAAAAATGTCACCGTTACCAAGCTTTTGATTTGAAAAAGGAAAAATAAAGAAAAATATGGAAAAATCGAAAATAATATTTTTTTTCTCTGGTTTTTCTCTGGTTGTGGATATCGGTCGGAAGTAGGCAGATTTTGTGAAAGGTCTTGAAATTACCTATGAATCCATATTTTTGTCGGCCCGATCGGATATTATTAAGTCGATTAAAAAACCGCTGCCAATTCATTGGCCCGTAGCTTCCTCAACCGTAATTTGTTGATTTCTTTAATTAATTTTTAATAACAAAATTTATAATTTTTTAAAAAATTTATTGCATAATTATAATTAAATTCATTAATGAATATTAAAAATTGTTAATTTTTAAATTTATTTATTTATTTATTATTTATTTATATCAAATTTATATAAATTTTGAGCTTATAAAGTTATCATTTGAAATAGAAGTAAAATATCTATATTTTATAATAAAACAAATAGCTATCACGGTTGTTTTGTTATTAACAAAACGTGTTTTTTTTATATTTTATAATTCATATTTTTTAAGAAAAAAAAATTTATAGCTATCATTGTTCTTTTGTTATTAACAAAAACGTGTTTTTTTAAAAAAGTTCATAACTGACAAATAAATTATAATAATGTAGAAATTAATGCATTCATAATGCATAATTCATAATTATAATGCATTCATAATGCATAATTCATAATTATAATGCATTCATAATGCATAATTCATAATTATAATATATTATAATAGATATAATTTTTAAACATTTTAATTCATTTTATTGGTCGGTTTTTTAAAAATTAAAAAAAAATCATCGTATGCCTACTCAAAGACGTTTCCTCATTCCACACCACCTAGCGGTAGATATCGTATCGGTAGGTAGCGGTAGCGGAGTTATGAGTTTTTAAAAAAAACACGTTTTTGTTGTTGATGATAACTAAAGAACCGTGATAGATAAAAAATTAATTTTTTTTAGAAAATATAGGTATTTTAATTCTCTTTCAAATGCCAACTACCCCATTCAGATACATAAAGCCGTTCTCGAGAAATTACGATTTTAAAAAAATGTCAAAAAATTTTTAACCTCAAATATCTCTGAAATTTATGGACCCATCATTTTGCCCAAAGAACTCGACCGAGAACTATAAAAAATCTACCTCTGAAAGGAATTTTGAAGCCATTAAGTCAATTTTACTCTTGTAATCGTTGGACATGCAAAACTGATTTTTTTCATTTTTCAATTTTTTACTCAAAATCTAGCCTACAGAATGTATTCAAATTTTAACAGATTATAGCTATTTATATTCTGTATTATCATGATTTTTCTCAAAAAAATTGACCGTTAAGTTTAGGAGTTATAAGCTTCTAAAAAAAACACGTTTTTGTTAATAACAAAAGAGCCCTGATAGCTAGAAACTTTTTTTTTTTTTAGAAAACAGGTATCTTAATTCTTTTTCGAACGCTACTCATCAGATTCGAATAACTCGATCCTATCATTTAAAAAAATCAAAAAACAGTTTTGAGAAAATCGAAAATTTGAAAAAAAACAAAAACGCTTCGCCCCAATCAAATAACGGATTTTTGACCAGCCATCACGCAAAAAAAAAAAAATGAGACCTGTCCGGTCAAAATCGACCGAGTAGAAGCTGAGATCCAGGCGTACACACACACACACACACACACACACACACACACACACACACACACACACACACACACACACACACACACACACACACACACACACACACACACACGCACGCACACACACACATCCATACAGACATTTTTCAAAAACCATGTATTTTGATTCCTAACACATCGGAACACAATTATAACATGTTTTTACAACAACTCAAAAATTTACTATCACAAAACTTCCTCTAGGAGGAAGCAAAAAAGTAAAGAAATACATGCAAAAGTCGAAAATAATTTTTTTTGTCTCTGGGGGTTTGGTTATCGGTCGGAAGTAGGCCCATTTTCTGAAAGGTCTTCAAATTTCCTCTGAATCCATATTTTTGTCGGCCGATCGGATATTATTAAGTCGATTAAAAAAAAATAAAGAAACTAGGGTGGCTGCGCCCCCCAGCGTGCCTTCGGCACGCCATCCCTCCCGACCCCACACACACCTGCTCCTCGATTCGCTCGTCGCCCGCCCCCTCCCTATGTAAAAACTTCGTTTTTACATAATAGGCACGACCGCAATACTGAGGAGAACCTTGTATTTTTATAAAAGCGAAAATTGATTAATAATGTCATTACGAAGGGCAATGCACTCATGATTTTGCATACTATTAAAAAAAAAAAAAATAGTTTCTGTTACTATATGGTAAACAGTAAAGCTAATAAGCGAAAAATTTGCCGTCTAAAAACATTAGTGACCGTCTCTTACAGACATGTTACCGTGCAATGGTTTTCAAGTCATGTCATATTGTTCGTGTATAACGTATTACGTATAATATATAGATGTTTATGCAAAGTGATGACAATGCGAGCTTGATTTTACGCAATTCGCAATAACCGTAATAAACGATATAAAAATTACAACATCTATAACGAGGTTCAAGATAAAATACGGAGAAGATAAGTATCTCGGTCCTCCGTATTCTATCGAACCCGTTAGGCTCTCGTTCCCGCGAATTCGTGTATCTCGAGCGTGTGTTGACATCGCTCGGACGATGTATTTGCGTTAGCTACGCGCGGGGCAGGCGCGACTTTGACCGTTGCAAAGTCGCGCAGGATTCATTTTTGAATCAGATTCTCTCGAGCTGTCAAACCGCGCGTACGCGAGTAATTTTGATCGTCCGTGAAGAAAACGGTATCGTGCGTCCTCACCGGTGCAGCGCAGCGCCAGTCCACGTACCGACCACGAAGAGCAGCGCACGTGAGCAATCCGAGCCACTCCTGGGGTCCGAAGCGTCTGTAGGTGAACGCTGGACGTTAAGACTCGGCCTGAACACTCCGAAGTCGACCGGAGGATAAGGCCTGACGCAGGAGCGGATTCGTGAGCGAGGGACGAGGGGAGTGCACTCCCCTCCTGGTAAGACTCTTCGAGTATTTTCCGCGCAGCGTTTTATTTGTATTTTCGGCTCGCTGCGACGAGCGGCCGGTGTTGCGTTCACCGGCCCAGCGAAAAACAATCACCTCGATCCGCCCGCGCCGAGCGGCGGATCACGTCTTCTTGTCGGTGCGCAACGCGTCGAGTTATTTTTCTGTAAAGTCTTTTTTTAGTCCGCGCGTTACAATGGCGCCCTAACGTGTTGGGTTTAAGGAGAAGGTTAGAGGCCGGTACATTCGAAACCGGCCTATTCAAATCGCGTTTCGTTTAAATTCGCCCGCGCGCAAATCACTGCACCGGACTAATCAGCAGACGGCCAGTGGCCATAAGCCGTTACAGCTGATAGGCGCAGTGATTTAAACTCGCCAAGTCGAGGTGCCAGGCGTAAACAAACAGACAAGAAGACTCGCGGCGCGCATAGAAACATAAACACAAAACAGCAGATTGCTTGTTTTTGTAGGTGTTTATGTTTATGCTCGGGTAGTATTGTGTATACTGAGCCCGAGCCTTTTAAACTGCTGTAAAGCCAGGGCGAGAGCATTTAAACGACGATTATCGTTGTTTTCGTCGTCATATGTGGCGAGAATTAAATTCCTTTTTTTGACGCGAGATTTAAAGCGATTTTCACGCGATTTTTTTTTGGTTTGACCGTGCCTGTGCGTGCAGCCGGTCGGAAGTGAGAATACTTTCATCCTTTTTTTTTGGTTGCGGGAATTATTTAAATCGTTATCGTCGGGAATTTTTTTTTTGGAATAGCCACGCTCTCTCCCTAGCTAGCTGCATCGAGATACGTCATTCTCGAGCAGCTTGGGACAATTGTGTGTGGTAGTTAGAATTCTAACATTGTAATTTGCGTAACAGACGGCCAATTTGAGAGAGAATCTCAGCAGTTAGTGGCGCATACACACACAATTCGTCACACAATTTTATACAGTCGGTCTAGCTTCGCAAGATGGAATCATCGACCCCAGAAGAACTAGCCGAAAGGATGGAGCATTGGCGCAAAAATCTAGAGCTGAGCTTTGAAGCTGTAATAGAAGCAAATATAGCTCTAGATTTAAGAAGCACCGGACATCTCGAGGGGGATTCTAAGCGAATCGCTCAGTGGCTAATGGGAAGTTACAACCCAGCCCACTTCACACAAGAAATAAGTGGAAGTGCTTACGAGCAGTTCACAAGGAGGCTCGATTGGAGGAATAAGTTCGTCAACACGACGACCCTCAATGCAAGCGGCGCTCCAGAAGTGAACCGAATCGCCGACCCCTTGACCCACAGCCTGTTTCAGCAACTGATGTCGAATAAAGCAGTAGACAACAACTTGCTGAGTTCCATACGGAGATACGTCTACCAGAATATGGAGCAGAGAGCAGGTAGTCCTCCCGACGTAAGACACAAGGCTCTTAAGTCACTACGGAGCACTCTATCTCCAGAGGGAGGACCGGGTGAAGTCCAGGTACACCTAAGGTGCAGCACAGCTTGGGGAGGGGAGATTCCCCGATCTCCTTCCAGCCCGAAGAATCCGAGAACGCGAGTCACTCGGGGAATGCAGACCGCACATGGATTTCGGACAGCTGTGCAGCAACCGCACCATCGCCATCATCTTCAGCTTCCATCCACGAAATCGACGTCGGAGTAAGCACAGCCTGGGGGAGGGGAGATTCTCCAAGCTTCCCCCTGTTCGAGAAGTCTGACACTTCACGTCGCTTGGCGTATACAGACCGCCTTAGGGCACCGAACGGCTGTGCTGAATACTCCCAAGCTCACGACGACGGAGCAAATGCAGCCTGGGGGAAGGGAGATTTTCCAAGCTTCCCCCGGTCCGAAGCGTCCGATATGGCCCGTTTATGGAATACATCGGCATCGGACGGCTGTATTACTCATTCCCAGACTCCTGAAGACGAAGAGCAGACAAGCCTTCCAAGGAGCAACGAGGAAGAGATTAATAGTCTGGTGACGACACAACCGGTGGACAGAACGCTGATTACTTCGCAATTTCGCGACGTATCGACGCAAGCAGAAGGCGAGCGTCATTGCGAATGCGAATGTAATCAGACGCGTAAATTGGAGGAGGAGAAAGTTAGGCGCCTAAGCGAAGAGGTAAGGCGACTGCACGACGAGCTGCGCCAGCTACGCGCGCAAATGTCGTCGCTTCACAATTCCGCTGTGCCTAACAAGAAACGAGTCGCAGGTGCAACTAAGCGCCATGCCAAGCAACCTCGATCGGACCTAGGGACTAAAGACAGCAAGAAGTCGTCCCGAAGTCCTCAACAGTCCAGCTCTACAGGAAAAAAAGAGGCGTATGCAGCGGCCACGCAACGATCTCCAAAGTTATCTGAAAGAGATAAAGGCATAAAACCCTCGAGCAGACTGGGTTCGAACCAAGGGACAGGTTCGAATCCTTGGACGACGGTAGCATCTCGACGTTCCAAACGGCGGTATATCCAGCAGGAGTTGGATAGTAGAGTATACCGCTCGTCAAGATCGACGAACGCGCTCAGAGTATATAACTCTCCACCACCGAGTCCAACCAGAAAATTGTGTTGGACGTGTAAGTCACCAACGCATCTTCACTGGGCCTGCCCGGAGCGGAAAAAGGGCCCGAAGAGTGAGACAAGAAGAAGGCAAGACGACCTGCCAAGTCAACCTAGGAGGAATGACGGCAGTTGTCGACCGGAGCCCCAGCGCCAGAAGTGCCAACCGTCTCCGGTCCATCAATCGTCATGGGACTGGTCCCGACCGCCGTTGGAATTCAGCGGAATTACGGTGATGAGCGACCCACCGTGTGCGTGCGCGGGACGATCCCTCGATGTGGATCGTTTGATCAGCCGTTTAGTGCACGAGCTGATCCGCGCGTATCCGGAACTGTCGTCTCTGCCGCTGATGACGACATAAACTCGGATCGAACGAGAGCCTCAGTATCGAGTTGCTTCTCTTCCGCTACGCAACGTCTGGGAGAGGGGTATAACGAGGTTCAAGATAAAATACGGAGAAGATAAGTATCTCGGTCCTCCGTATTCTATCGAACCCGTTAGGCTCTCGTTCCCGCGAATTCGTGTATCTCGAGCGTGTGTTGACATCGCTCGGACGATGTATTTGCGTTAGCTACGCGCGGGGCAGGCGCGACTTTGACCGTTGCAAAGTCGCGCAGGATTCATTTTTGAATCAGATTCTCTCGAGCTGTCAAACCGCGCGTACGCGAGTAATTTTGATCGTCCGTGAAGAAAACGGTATCGTGCGTCCTCACCGGTGCAGCGCAGCGCCAGTCCACGTACCGACCACGAAGAGCAGCGCACGTGAGCAATCCGAGCCACTCCTGGGGTCCGAAGCGTCTGTAGGTGAACGCTGGACGTTAAGACTCGGCCTGAACACTCCGAAGTCGACCGGAGGATAAGGCCTGACGCAGGAGCGGATTCGTGAGCGAGGGACGAGGGGAGTGCACTCCCCTCCTGGTAAGACTCTTCGAGTATTTTCCGCGCAGCGTTTTATTTGTATTTTCGGCTCGCTGCGACGAGCGGCCGGTGTTGCGTTCACCGGCCCAGCGAGAATAAATACATTGATCCGCCCGCGCCGTCAGCGGATCACGTCTTCTTGTCGGCGCGCAACGCGACGCGTTTATGTTGTAATAATTTAAGAATAGACCTTGTTATTGTTCTGTGAAGTAATTGAGGCTATTCTTCATTTATCGACCTTAACCTAACCTTCTCCCGGATACCGCAGCCTCCGCGGGAAAACGACTCCGCCGGTCGTTTTCATAGCTGAACTTAGCGGCCGCGCGCTTTACTCTTTGAGCGCGCGTATTTTACTCAGCGATCCATTTAGTTGGAAAGCGAAGTTCGTGTGCGATCTTCGCGTTGTTTTCAGGATTACAGAAGCAGATCCCCGGGCAAGTCATTTTAGTTTGACACCCGCGACACCGTGTTCTAGGGCATCGCTGGCCTGTGGCTTTTCGGGATTTTTCCCCAGCAGCCATCCTGTTACACATCATATATTCACATGGGTAACGTGTATAGCATCGCCAATCACGTGATGGCGGTGACACTGCTGGCTTGTTGGCTTTACCCATGTGAGTGTGCGCGCATGCGCTGTGCATGCGCATACGCTGCAGCTCACCTGCTCGTCTCGTCTGGCTCGGCAGCTGATAGCTCGTAGCTTCTTTGCGTAAGCGACATGGCGCCGCGGATGATGCGAGGAAAAGGCTGGGCCGAACTTTTAGTGAAAAAGTTTCAGTGCGGAGTGAACACAAGAAAGCTGCGTACGTATTAAGTATCGCTACAGTGCTTCGCTTTCTATCTGGCTCTCACCCGCACCATGTCAACCATGTGCGCACGGCAGTCCGGCAGACGGCAGTCATCAATGTTTATATCTGCAGTCACTGTGCTTCCTAAATTGCTGTATGGATCGATATTAATGTTGGTCGAGTTATCTGCTAATTGAGTTGTGGTCTTATCCTTGATTAAGTATTATTTCAATAATACTAGCTCCTTTCTAATCTTGCAGGGTTTTCATCTTTTTTTCACAAGGACATTTTGTTAATCTTTGAGCAAGGGTCAAGGTAGTCTTAGTTGGAAGTGCACATGAGCTTTTTCGACTTTCAAGTATACAAATATCTTCCCTTTCTCTGAAAATATCTTCAGCTTTACATACGTCACCATATCATGCATGCTGAGGGATTATATACCATGTTTCAGATCTAAATAATCAGCAAGTGTGGAGTTACAGCATTTTCTGTGTGCTTTTTGAGGAAATTATTAAGAAAGAAAAGTAATTTCCTCCAATTTGGCTGATTGAGTATATCTGAAACTTAATGTTTAATGCCTCAGCATGCATTGTATTGTGTGTGAACATTCTGGTAAACTTTAAGTGAGGGTGAGGAGGTTTTAGTTGAGAATACAGATGCGCCTTCTCGACTTTTGAGTGCAAAGATCCCCTTCAATTCTCTCAACATATCTTGGTAAATATATAGTGCTATGAATGATCTTATCGACACGCTAACACTATATTGTGAGTAGTTTGCTATGAGAATGTTTTTTCGTTAACTCTACAGCTGGCATCTATCCTGCAATAATTTTCTACCCCTTGACAGGACTGTTGCTTCTCTGTACTCCGTTGCCAAGTTATTCTTGTTGTAATTATGTTTTTGGCCTAGGGCGAAGAGCTCCTGCAGACGACATCACGGCGTCCTAAACACCTGCAGCTAGCGTTCTTTATTGGGACTATATGTTGGATTGATTGACATATTTTATGTGGACATTGACAACCTCTGAACTCGTTGAAAAAATTATCTGGTGAGTAGCTTACTGTAAGAAAGTTTATTGGTTTATACTTTTAAGCTAGTATCTATCCTGCAATAATTTCCTACCCCTTTGACAGGAGTGCGGCTTCTCTGTACTCCCTCCGTTGCCAAGTTATTCTTGTTGTAATTATGTTTTTGGCCTAGGGCGAAGAGCTCCTGCAGACGACATCACGGCGTCCTAAACACCTGCAGCTACCGCTTTCTATTGGGAATATATGTTGGATTGATTGACATATTTTATGTGGACATTGACAACCTCTGAACTCGTTAAAAAAATTATCTGCTGAGTAGCTTACTGTAAGAAAGTTTATTGGCTTACACTTTCAGCTAGTATCTATTCTGCAATAATTTCCTACCCCTTTGACAGGAGTGTGGCTTCTCTGTACTCCCTCCTTTGCTAAGTTATTCTTGTTGTAATTATGTTTTTGCCTAGGGCGAAGAGCTCCTGCAGAAGACAACACGTCTTCATATAATTGTTCTTTCCTCGAGGGCGTCATTATATGACGATCATAAAGCAGGAGACTTTCAAAAAAATAGGACCAAATTGGGAACGGCAAGCTTGAGAAACTCAACAATGGCATTACAGTGGGTAACCTTGAGTGAAGGGCTTCCTGATGCACACATCTTGGCAGCTTCATCTTTCTATAGATTATCAATGGAAGTTGATCTAGTCTGTATTTATTTTAATTCACTGTGACCACTTTGTGGTCTCTTCTTTGCATAATTATTATTTCAGTAATCTACTGCTTTCAACCGTTACTATAGCTTCATTTTTTGTCTCAGGGTTTTTATTATCCTTTCAGAAAAAGTAGAAAAAGCAACTATAAGAGGCGACCTGTCAAATTTAACAGATCTATTCCTCATTCATTGATGTGGTTGCTATTTACTTTGAGGATGTCTTTTCAAACTTCATTTAGAAGAACATAAGAATGATAGAAATCTGCTTTTATAATGCATTTCAGGCATCTTATGTATTTTTAAGCTGATTTTATCTTTTTTTTTGTAGGTATAATTTAATAAAAAGAAACAAATAAGCCATGCAATTTCTCAGATTTCATTCAGGCACCTCTTGTGTATTTTTTATAGAACTGTATTTTTATTTTTTTTATTAAATTACATGTACTTTCAAAAAGATAGAGTCAACTCAAAAATACATGGAATGTCTGAGATGCATTACTGAAGCCGGTTTCTATCATTCTTAGTCTTTTGGATTAAGTACGGACACATCACCTCAAAGTAAATATCGATAACATTGAATGCTCAATACACCTGCTGAATCTGACAAGTGGCTTTTATATTGATGAATTTTCTTATTAAGTTTTTAATTTTGTTCCGTATACTGTAGTGTAGTGTAGTGTGAGTGTGTCTGAAACTTCTATACATCTATAGCTTGTCCCGCCATAACAATAATCTGAGTACATGTAAAAATTGTGAAAAAAGTTATTTTAATCTGTAAAATTCAGTCGAATTGTAGTAGTTAATGAACAATGAGCTTATCCATTAACTACCAGTATTAATTGACTTTTAGAGGTTATAGTGAACTTTTTATAATTCTGATAGGTTTCCAGAATATTTATTTAAGCATACTCTATAAATCTTTCGGACAGGCTCACACTACATGGCCCTTCAGATTTCATAAGAGAAAACCTATTTAATTAATTAGGCCGAAATTTACAACAAGAAAAGATAAATTAATCCTGCTCCTGTAATGTTATAAAAGCCACCAGTCAGATTTAGCAGGTGTACTCATCATTCAGTGTTGTCGATGTTTAGTTGGCGTAAATGTGCTTAAGTATAAAAATAATAGAACTCTGCTTCTATAATGTATTTCAGGCATCATATGTTTTTTTAAGCAAATTTCATCTTTCTAGAAGTAGGTATAATTTAATAAAAAAAAAATATCCGTGCGATATGTAGTCCATTATTTCACCGTGTTTATCGCACTTGCTACGCTCGTGCGCTGACCTCATGGTGCGATAATGAAGTGCTTAGCGCACGGATAGGCGTGACAGCGGGCTTAAGGCAGACGCCTTTCGCTACGCTCGGGCCTTAACTTTACGCCATGAAATAATGGGCCACTTATCGCACTTGTATCGTAATGTATTAGTACGATAAATTTTTTATCGATATTTATTCATTAATTAAAAAAACCCCTTTCAATTCATTGGCCCGTAGTTTCCTCAACCTTAATATGTTGATTCCTTTATAATTAAATATTAATATATTTAATATCGAAATTTATAAATCTACGACTACAAAGAATTTTGAAGCGATTAAGTCATTGTTACTCCTGTTATCGTTGGATATACAAAAATCAATTTTCATTTTTCAATTTTTTTCTAAAAGACTAACCAACAAAATGAATTAAAACATTACAGATTATATTTATTTATATTATCCATTATCATGATTTTTCTCAAAAAAATTGACCGTTTAGTTTGGGAGTTATAAGCATCTAAAAAAAAACACGTTATTGTTAATAATTTTTTTAGCAAATATAGGTATTTTAATTCTCTTTCGAACGCTACCCATCCCATTCGAATAACTCGATCATATCATTAAAAAAAATCAAAAAGCAGTTTTGAGAAAAATCGAAAATTTGAAAAAAAACAAAAACACATCGCCCCAATTAAAAAAAACGGATTTTGACCGGAAAATGAGACCTGCCCGGTCAAAATTGACCGAGTAGAAATTGAGATCTAGGCGTACACACACACACACGCGCGCGCACACACACACACACACACACACACACACACACACACACACACACAGACATTTTTCAAAAAATGTATTTTGATTCCTAACACCTCGGAACACAATTATAAGATGTTTTTATAACAACTCAAAAATTTAATGTCACAAAGCTTCCTCTAGGAGGAAGCAAAATGTTTAATTGAGAAATAAATGAAATCTATGAATTCGTTTTTGAATTCGAATTGTCTACTTTAGTAGCAAGCAGGGTCAAACCCTTCTTATTATAATAATTGTTGTAAAATTATATATATATTAAGGAAGTCCATACCAACAAACTGTCAATTTCTGTACCAAGATTGATACCTCGATTTTTTTTCTATCTATTTTATAGCTACAATTTTATTAAAGTAAAATTTCTTTTTTTGCTTCCTCCTAGAGGAAGCTTTGTGATAGTAAATTTTTGAGTTGTTGTAAAAACATTTTATAATTGTGTTCCGAGGTGTTAGGAATCAAAATACATGGTTTTTGAAAAATGTCTGTATGGACAGAGATGAATAGAGAGATTGCCAGCGCCCCGGAAAAAAGTGAGGCAGACTTCTGCGCGCGGCGCGCTGCTGTCTCTCGCGGCCAAAGTAGCGAAGCATGTCCACAATTTCGTGATTGGTCGTTGAGATGTGTACACGCGGCGCGGGGCGGGGCAAGCGGGAGACGACGGCTCGGCGGCTCAGTGCGCCTGCACCGGTCATGTGTATACACGAGCGACCCAGCGGCGCGCCCCGCGCTCGCCGTCTGTTTACTTCTCCCGCAACAATCCGACTTCGGCCGAGCGCCTGACAATCGCTGCTCGGTCGTGCATTTGTATATTGTATACACGCAAATTAATGAAATTATAAACTTTAAACTGTAAAACTCAAATTCTAATTCACAACCTAAGCCCGAAGGGGAGAAGATGAACATAAACGATTTCAGTGTTAGACATTGACATCGTAGCGGTAGCCGTGGTGGCTAAGGCGTGCGGCTAGTTTTGCCGTAATCTTTTGGATCCACGCTCAATCCCGACTCAATATATTTTTTTTTTCTCGTGCATAATTTTTTTCATTACATTATTGTAACACAACATACAGAATTTTCATCTTTTTATCATTTAATTATCATTCTCTAGTAGAATTGATGTTTTAATTTATATTTTAAAGAAAATTTTATATTCTGAATAAATTAATTCACCAAGAGTAAACTCATTAAAAATATCGTTATATTTATTTTTTGCAATAATATCCCTATCCAATTTATATGTAAAATGTAATCAATGACCGTCAAGATAAACTTTTTTAAGGATTAAGCAGGATAAAAAAGTATCGTTGGCCAAGCAAGTTCAATTTCAGAAATACATATTATATTCTCATTCCCATTCTCTAATCCCTATAAAACATACGTTATTTGTTCTAAAAGTAAGTTTTTATTAATATTATTTATTAAGTGGTAATCAACAAGTAAGCATATAATATAAAAAGCATTTTTAATCGGCCGAAAATGCATAAAGGCTATTCTAAAAAAATGTGCTTGTGCTTCACATTGTTTTATTTAAGCCTAAAAGATAATCCTGCATAAGATTTGCATTCACATTTGGGACTTAATGAAAACACCATTTTCCTCTGAATTATAATCAATAATAGTGTATAACATAAAAAAATGGTATTATATTATTACACATTTTTTACTCTAGTAGAGTTGAAATTTAATAATTCGAAAAAATCATATTTTATTCAATGTAACAACTCTTCTGTAAAATAAATAATTATGTACATGTTTTTACAGCGATTTCGTCATTTACTCGATTTTCCATACTCTATTTTTTAATCTATTTAAAATATAAGTAATCGCCAAGACTTCTGACTTTTCCATATAAATTCTTCAAAATATTTAAATGTAAAAAGTTATTAAATGGCGTTAGTCATATAAGAGAAGGCAAACTTTTTAACATTCTTTCGAAAAATCTCTTATATTGACATTTTCGTACTTCTCAAAATGGTTGCAAACAATTTAGAAAATTCCGATAATCTCTTAAATAATATCGTGCGAATAATTCAATATTTTTTGAAGCTGTGTTTCTTATTTTCAAAGGGATATTTTAGTAGAGAAATAATCAATCCAGCTGCATTAAAAGCTAATGAATAATATTAGTTGAAATTTCAATTAATTACTCAGTTTAATTTAAAATTAAAATCTCAATCGTTATTTAAACCCCAGTTTAATTAATAACTAAAAATTCAATCGTTAACTATACCTGCGTTCAATTCAGAATTAAAATTTCAATCATTAATTAAACGAGCGTCTAATTAAGAATTAAAGTTTGAATCGTTTATTAAACCAGTATTTAATTAAGTTTCTTCGGACCTGATTCTGCAGTAAAAGCGTAGTCCTAAATTCAATTATTTAAGATACGGAAACGGTGAAACAAATCTCTAAAAGTAGACAGTAAAAGCTAAAATTTAAGCCCTGATTCGTTACAAAATTTTTATTTTTCAGGAAGTTACAATCAATCAAAGATAACGTAAGAAAATATTTAAAATGTATGTTTAGTTTAACTGATTAAATGAATTGCATTTTTAGCTTTTTTTTTACTCGACGATCGTGACACATAGACGTAAATTCGTTTTTTCGGCCGTGATTCTTTACAAGGACTTTACAATTACTGCTCGGGGATATCGCATTCGACTTCAAAATCCATTAAACGATTAAAATGAATTCTTAATTAAACGCTGCCTTAATTAACGATTGAAATTTTAATTATTAATTAACCGATATGAACTTAATTAACGGCTTATTTAACAATTGAAATGTTTATTATTAATTAAACCCGGGGTTTTACTAATGATTGAAATTTCAATTTTGAATTAATAATGGTATAATTTACAACCCCGGGCATTATATTATCTCGATCAGAATATTAGATTAGTCCAATTATTATATCCATCCATAATATTCTGCTTTAAAGTTTTTGGCTATCTTTTTTTCGTTGATAGCGAGTCGACAAGATTCTACATTGTAGAAAAAAAACTTTAGATTCAAGACTTTTAATGTATTTATTATTTTTTAAATAAAAAAATTTTTAGAAACCTTTTACAGATTATGATGTACGCTTATTAGCGTAATTTTTTGCAGGGATGTTTTGAATATCATATGACAGTATTATTACGGTCACAAGAGTTTATACAAGGTTATTTTCTATAATTTATCCGTTATTACAATTATTGGTTATCATTTTTGCACAGTCTAAAAAAATAACTTGCTACATCTTTTTCTGGACTTTAAACGGTCTGTGCTTTCTTGGAAATCCATCGCACGCGCGCTCGCGAGCTACGGCGGCTCGGCATGAGCGCGCGCGTTTGTTGTTGTTACGTGTTTGGCGGGTTAAAGAGCTTGCGTTTGTTTTTATCCGGGCGCTCAGATGCGTGTCGCGTGAAAAATTAGTCTTCAGAGTAGTGCAGTGATAGCGATATTTCTAGTGCGTGAGATAAGTAATCAAGTGTATGAAAGTGTCATTAGTGCGAATTTCATGTGCACTTTCTAAATATTGTGATAGTTTTTAGCTACCGCCGAAATGGTTAACTTTTTGTAGGTTATCGATTGCGTTTGTCTTATTTATCATCCGAACTACGCTATTGGACGTACTCTTGTGCAGTGTTTATTATAATGTAGGGTATTAAGATCCTTTTTTTAAAAGTGTGTGAAAGTGTTAAGACTATGGCGCAAAAGCAAGAGACGGTCTACGATCGATGCCAATACTTGCATTGCAACAATAAGAAGTGTGATGGTCACCATTTGTTCCGATTCCCAGCTCAAAAGGAAAGGCAAAAACAATTACAGTGGATAGAACATTCAGGTTAGTGCAGTACTATTTTCTTGTTGGATAAATCTCATTTAGATAAATATATATATGACTAATATAAGATTTACTAAATAAAACAAAATCTATTTACTTAAATAAGAAAATATCATTTTAAGATAGTTGTATTCTAAATAATTATTTTGTAAGATTAATCTAGTACCTATAAATTTCGTTAATCAGATAGCTTCCATTTAATCCAAGAAATGTGCTTTATGAATAATTTTTAAAGCAATTAATTTTAATTAAGCGCATAAGTAGATGAGCTATGGGGATTCGAGCTTACGTGGGGATTCGAGCTGACGTGGGGATTCGAGCTCACGTGGGGATTCGAGCTCACGTGGGGATTCGGGCTCACGTGGGGATTCGAGCTCATGGGGATTCGGGCTCACGTGGGGATTCGAGCTCATGGGGATTCGATCTCAGTGGGAATGCAGGATCGTGGACTCCTGGGGACCTAGGAAACATTAACAAAAAAAATATATAAGGAACAAATAGTTCCAACGTTTTGAAATATTTGTTCGCCCTGAAAAGGGCGGATTGGTATATATATATAATTAGAAGAGGCGGCGCGCAGCAGTTGAACCTCGTCCGGGCCGATTTTCGCACAAAACCAGCACTTCGGGGGACGATTCTGTGGAACTAATAGTCACCACCTCTGGAGACTTGAGCTGCTGTTGCCGTTGGTGCTGCTGTTGCTGCCGATGCTGCTGCGGACTGCGCGGCGGCTCCTGTTGCTGCCAATGCTGCTGCGGACTGCGCGGCGGCTCCTGTTGCTACTGGGGCTGTGTGGTCCGAGGCTCCTCAATGTACTGTCTTAACTCCACGTCATACACCAACACGTGGTTCGGAGAATCCGGTCCGCATGTTGGTGTACAACACGGGGCTCGTAACGGCGATTGAGAAGTCTCACACGCAGCCATTTCTCGAAGCACAACAGTTGCAACCTCGCAAAGAACTTCCAGCTTCGAACTCATCGTAGCCGGTCTGCCAAACTCGCGAAAGTGTCCCAGTTTTATACACGAAGCGCGGACCTGTACGCCGCTGCGCGAGAGCCGCCACCACCGCCGCCACCACCGCCACCGCTCGAGCAAACGCTGTGATTGGTGCGGAGCAGCTCTTCGCCACCACCGCCGCTCGAGCAAACGCTGTGATTGGTATGGAGCAGCTCTTCGCCGCCGCCGCTCGGCATTGGCGCGGAGAGGATATGCGGTCGCGCGCCGATTGATGCGGAATAGCTCTACGCCGCAACCGCCGCCGCCGCCCGCCGCTCATTGATTCGCGGCGGAGCAGCTTCGGCGATCCTTATAAATGAGGCGCGCCCGGCTGCAACAACACTTCTCTCGAGCGAGTGCCCGAGTGCGGGTCGCTGCGCGAGCCCTCGCTACTCTTCAAATAGCAGTTAGGTGTTTTAACCGGCTGCGTATTTGGGAATGCGAGGGAAAACGAGGCTCTTCTCGCGCGCGTCTTTTACTCGCGTAAATCCTCTCCGCATGCTATTTCAACGTTTTCAAACAGCAGTTAGGTGTTCTAACCGACTCGGCAACACCGACCACGCGATGATGAAGTGAAAAAAATGATGATTTTCGATCGGAAATCACGTGTGTCTCTTTCGCCGCCCCCATGCAGCTCGTCGTGTTGTTCGCGCAGTCGTACACACGCCCTAGATTTTTACTCGCGTAAAGAATGATGCATGCTAGCACTCACTGGCTTCTCATTCTTTTCGCGAAAACATTATTGTAGGTCGGTGGCGCTGGCTACATAATGTTTAAGTAAAAATCCGCGGTATGTATGTGCACGCCACGTGTTGGGAATCACGCTCTTGTCGTACTATTCGCGCGCGTAATACGTGTGTGTGTGTGTGTGTGTGTGTGCGTGCGTGCGTGCGTGCGTGCGTGCGTGCGTGCGTGCGTGCGTGCGTGTGTGTGTCGTATTCTCGATTTTTTTTACTCGCGAAAAGAATGTTGTTGGCTAGCACTTACTGGCTTCTCATTCTTTTCGTGAAAACATCATTGTAGGCTGGCTGCGCCGGCTACACGATGTTTAAGTAAAAATCGTGATAACCATGACGTAGCACATGTTTTCCCGCGAATTTTCACTTCGGTCGCCGTAGTGCTCTCATCACCGCTGCACTGTTCAACGACAGTCATCCATGCGTAATCCACACGTGTCTATCGCACCCTAAATTTTTACTTGCGTAAAGATGCTGTAGGTTGGCACTCGCTGGCTTTGCATTTTTCTGAAAAACATTATGGGCTGGAATATCCGGCTACATATTGTTGATTTTCTCGTACGTTTACTCTCGCGTCGACTGTTCTCTTCGCGCGCGTAACGGTCGCGCATGATTGTCACCGCGACACATCGAAAATGTCTCTCTCGCGTGCTGAGACCATGTGTATGCGACTGTTAATTTCATTTTCGCATGCGTGCGCGATTGAAAAAAATGCTGCAAGCTAGCACTTACTGGCTTCGCATTTTTATACAAAACAACGTTGCAGGCTGGAAAATCCGGGTATGTGTTTGAATTCAAAAAATGCTGCAAGCTAGCACTCACTGGCTTCGCATTTTTATCAACGTTACAGGCTGGAAAATCCGGCTAGGTGTTTGAATTAAAAAATGCTGCAAGCTAGCACTCACTGGCTTCGCATTTTTATATACAAAACAACGTTGTAGGCTGGAAAATCCGGCTTCGTGTTGTTTGAATTAAAGTATAAAAAAAAAAAAGAATTGTGGGTGTATGCGACAGCTATGTTCGCTAGCTCCTCATTAAATTGTTAATTGTGGGTTCAAACATTTAAATTATGCAAAGGGCTCCTGAGCAATGAATCAAATATTGTTTGGTAGTAACCTTATGTCTGTTTCAAAACAGATAATCTGTATGTGCTCTATTGCGAGCTAAAATTTTTATTTTCAGGTGGAGATTTGCTGTTGGGACAAGTTTGTCAGATAGTTTTTTTAATAATATTAATTAGATTGCAAGAGAGCGAAAGAGTGAGAGAGAGAGAGAGAGAGAGAGAGATACCTAAGGTCGTTGAACTGAGTGCACGACACGCGCTCGATGTTACATTGTTACGTCATCGAGCGCATGTTTGTGTTTCATACGCTCGGCTCGGTGCGGTGGCCATAAAATAGCCAAGGAGAGGCTAGTCGATGTAACTCGACAGCTTTTTACCGTCGAGTAATCGATGCATTTTTGCAAACAATCAGCCCTTTTCAGGGCTATCATAAATATAAAAATCTCTCTCTCTCTCTCTCTCTCTCTCTCTCTCTCTCTCTCTCTCCTCTCTCTCTCTCTCTCTCTCTCTCTCTCTCTCTCTCTCTCTCTCTCTCTCTCTCTCTCTCTCTCTCTCTCTCTCTCTCTCTCTCTCTCTCTCTCTCTCTCTCTCTCTCTCTCTCTCTCTCTCTCTCTCTCTCTCTCTCTCTCTCTCTCTCTCTCTCTCTCTCTCTCTCTCTCTCTCTCTCTCTCTCTCTCTCTCTCTCTCTCTCTCTCTCTCTCTCTCTCTCTCTCTCTCTCTCTCTCTCTCTCTCTCTCTCTCTCTGTTTCAGGCACCATGTTTCATGCGCCACGCGACCGTTTCTCGTTAGGCGCGATAGTCCTCGTGCGCGCCCGCCCCTTTCGTCGCTCGCGCATATCCCTCTCCTCGCTGGCATGCGTTGCTCTCGCGAGCGCGTGCACGCTCCCCTTCCACCTTATCGTTGTACGCGCGCTCAGTATTATCGGGATGAAGACAGCGCTTGCGCGCGCATACGTCTTTCGCTCGCGTATCCCTCTCCTCACTCACGCGCACATGACCTTCTAACCATATTCTTGAAATATACTTAATTCCCTTACTATCCATATCTGTTAAGTCTATTTTAAGGCCATGTGAAACCGTGAATTTCAATATTTTTTAAATCAACATTCAAGCGTCTATTCGGAAAGAGAATTTTGTCAAACGCTCCGTACACATAAACCCTATATGGAGGAATTTCTTTTAGTGATTCTATTAGTACTTCCGTTAGTTATGCTCGTTTAAAAAGTAGGTTAATTGCAGATTCCTGATTACCGACAGTACGGTTTTTATTTAATTAAATAAATTCTCATCATTTTTTTGGAAAAACACTTTTGTCAAGCGCTCCGTATATATTAATACTATACTCAGATTTTTTTTTTGGATCATTCTATTGGTATTTTCATGAGATATCCATGTTTGAAAATTATGTCGGTATTTAACATCACCTTAAATTTAAGTGATAAAAATTTATTTGAAGATTATTTCAACTTTAAACAAATGATTTTCTTTAGCGAATTTATATATCATTTAAAATACGTTTGTTAATCTTTTTTCTTTTAATGATTTTATAGTTTTGGTATAAATTAACAGCGGGTCTGAATTAAATCTCAGTTTTTTTTGTATCTTTACAACGGAAGCCTTGAACATGGATATCTTTAATTAAAAAAGTAAAAAAGTTGTTATTAATTCATGATATAAAACACTAAAGTTAATAAGTTTTTTTTTAAATAAATTAGTAAAAAATTATTTGTTATGAAAATATAAATTTATTAATTTAATAAAAAAAAATAATTACAACTTAAATATACATAAAATGAAATGATTCTGTCATTTCATTCATATTATTGCTATGCTGCTGTTCGAGAATCCATTTTTTCATGGCCATCGCGTTTCGAAGGGCACATACTGGGAAGTCACAGCCGAAATGGTTGTTGCATGAAAGAGACTCCACTGGGAGCTTCCTTAAAGATGGACATCTCATATCGTCGATGTTGAAAACTAATCTGAAAAAAAAGAGTATTAAAGAATTTTTCTTTTATAAAATATTTGAAGAATTAAAAAAAAATTATACACTTACCGGTCAGGGAAAAATCTCTGCAACCATTTTGTTTTCTCGAATCCTTTTACATATATCTCTTCTCCGTCGAGCATACTACGTAGAGTGTTACTAAGCTCTTCGTACGGAATGTTGCCGGCTCTCCACATAATTCCGTGAAAATTCTCTTCAAGCCATCTATTTTCGGACTTGTTTTTGTCCAACAGCTTTTCCCAAGCATGAGGTGGTTTGAAGAGGAAGACGGACGGCGTAGGGTCTTCCTCGAGAGGGACGACGGCTACCTCCTTGAAAACGAATTCGTTCAAGGTAATCTTGAATCCTTGCACATCGACAATGTACTTCATTGTGCTGCGACTGCTACAACTGCTACGGCTGCTGCGACTGCTGCGATTGCTGCGACTGCTATGACTGCTGCGACTGCACTCGAACGAGAGCTGAGAAGCGAATGAGATTTTTTTTCTCGCGTGCTTACTTTTATAGCCCTCTCGTTAGCGCTTTTCCTCCACCGCTCGTTTTTGACCAATCACATTATTTTCCGCCACCCCACACTTCATAACCACAATCGACCTCTCTTCACAACTCAGAGATAAAAGGCGCGGCGTTGACGACGGAAAGTCAGTCCTCTGCTCGGAGTGATCGAGAGCAGTTGTATCAAGATGGCGCAAGAGTTTATGGATATAGGTCTTAACCTATGGAAAGTCTACAAGAACACTATGAATGATGTTGACAATGAGGACGACGAGAGATGGTTATGGATGGGTGATGTCGCTCTACGCAGAGCCAGAAATTCATCGCATAACTTTTCAGAGGATGAAAAACTGCAACTTGAAGTTGCTGTTACGCTTATAAAAAAAGTGATGAATTTGATAAAAGAACGTCGCATAAGAGTTAACGCGAATAATCATGCAGTTGCCGGTCCGAGTAACTCAAACATGGCTCAAGATTGTAAGGATACAGCTCATATGCTATGAAGAGCGTACCAAGTCATACTTGGTGGCCACACTGTTAACGATATAAACACATACATAGAGATGAGACATGCCGCTCTACTCAAAGCCCAAAATTCATCTCAAAACTTGTCAGTGCCCGATAAGCAGAAACTTCAAGCGGGGGTTGCTCTTATTAACAGCGTTCTACATCTGTTGAGTGAACATCACGTAGGTGCTGGTTTAAATGAGAATAATGATACAGCCGCGAATAAACCTACAGTCGTTTGGGATGACGTCCAGTCGGCCTTTGAAAATCGAATAAATACGGGAGTCATTACTAACCGAAGGCATCTTGATATCTTAGCTTTCATGAACGATGCTAAGAAGCAGTTCATTACGAAAGTCTCTGAAGCTCTCGAGGAATATCCTGCTCTGAAAGTTAATACGGTGTTAGCTGCTGAATATACAATCGTGAAGGATGATGAGGAAACCGTCGACATTAAATATTTTAATACAAAGACTGTCCCTGTCTATTCAACGACAGACTTAAATGAATGGTTCGTCATGAATGTGCAGCATCCTACAGACACGGAAATGGAAGAGTTTCAAGAGCGTGAGTCAGGCTGGTCCCTTAAATCTATTTTAAATTTAGTTATAAATATATATAAGTACAATCCGATGAGGGGAAGCTTGTATATTGATTTGCCTCCTTTCATCAAGAACAAGAAGGCATGTGTCAACGTAAAGAATGACGATGACGAGTGTTTTCGATGGGCTATTTTGTCAGCACTACATCCTAATAATGTCAATCTAAATCGAGCAGGTTCATACTTTTCATATAAAAATGAACTCAACTTTGAGGGGATTGAATTTCCAGTGGATCCCAGAAAAATTGAAAAATTTGAAAAACATAATGATGTTTCGATAAATCTCTATTATTTGAAGAAAAAGGGAAAATTTTTTAACATCCTACCCCGGCACTTGACATCTTGCAAGAAAGAAAAGCATGTCAATTTACTTCTTGTTGAAAGTCATTACGTAGATGAGGAGGAGGAGGAAGAGACTCGTGACAGTTTTGACATAGTATTTAAAAATCACTATGTATGGATAAAAAATTTATCAAGGCTCGTACGAAGTCAGGTATCTGCTTACACTCATAAAAGTTACATCTGTGACAGATGTTTACATTTTTTCTGGTCTAAAGAGAAGCTGGCGAAGCATACGGTTGACTGTGAAAAAATTAATAAGTGTAAAATTACGCTCCCTTCGAAAAAAGACAGTATTTTACAGTTTAAAAATTTTGGCTGTAAAAATCGAGTTCCATTCGTAATATATGCAGACTTCGAATGTATATTAGAGCCGGTGATTGACAACGAACGAGCTTATCAAAGTCACAAACCATTCAGTGTAGGTTACTTTGTTAAATGTAGCTATGACAACAGTCTTTCTGAATATAAAAGCTACAGACAAGAAGGAGAAGAAGCCTCCGGCTAAATGGTTCGTGCAAAGTCTTCACTCTTTGGCTGTGAAATTGAATAACGTATATAAAAATCCACGACCAATGAATGACTTGACGCCTTTAGAAAAAATGATGTTTGATGGAGCTCGTATATGTCACATCTGTGAGATGCCATTCACTGACGCCGACAAGAGAGTTCGTGATCACTGTCATTTTACGGGGAGGTGAGTATATTTTTTTTTTCAAAGTATCTATTCATAAATAAATAAATAAAAATTATAATTATATAGATATCGTGGACCTGCATATAACAAATGCAATCTCAGCTTTCAAGACTCGAGAACCATCCCGATAGTATTTCATAATTTGACCGGATACGATTCGCATCTCTTTATTAGAGAAATAGCGACATGCTTCCCAGGACGAGTTTCGCTACTTCCACAAACAAAAGAAAAATATATATCTTTTACAAAGTTTGTGGAAGGTACAGACATAAATTTGAGATTTATCGACTCATTCAAATTCATGGCTTCGTCTCTGGATAAGTTGTCATCATATATGGAGAAGCTCGATACTTTAGAGCACCTGTTTAAGCAAGATGGATTCACTGATGAACAGATTGCTCTCTTAAAAAGAAAAGGAGTATTTCCTTATGACTATATCTCATCATTTGAAAAGTTAAAGGAGTTGAATCTTCCGTCGAAGGATGCTTTCTTCAGCAGTTTATACAACGCTCACATCAACGACGAGGATTATGAGCATGCCCAAAACGTATGGCAGAGTTTTAACGTTCAAAATCTTGGGCAGTACTCTGACTTATACCTCAAGACAGACGTTATCCTATTGGCTGAAGTTTTTGAAAACTTTAGAAATAACTGTCTGGAGGCTTATGAGTTGAACCCTGCTCATTACTATACAACTCCTGGCCTCACATGGGATGCTATGCTTAAAAATACTCAGGTATAAATTTAATTATTAAAAAAAACACTTCAGTATTCTTAAATAAACTTTCTTTACAGGTTAAGCTCGAACTTCTTACGGATGTAGATATGTTGATGTTTATCGAGAAAGGCATACGGGGAGGAATCAGTCAGTGCTGTAATCGCTATGCTAAAGCGAACAACCCGTATATGAAAGGAGATTATAATGTTAACGAGGCTGAGAAATATTTAATGTATTTCGACGTAAATAATTTATACGGTTGGGCGATGACTGAGTCCTTACCATATGGAGGCTTTGAATGGGTGAAGAATGTGAACGAGCCAAACTTCTTCGACATCCCCGACGACTGTGACTTTGAGTACTTTGTTGAAGTGAATCTGAAGTACCCAGAAACACTCCATGATGCTCATAAAGACCTACCGTTCTGTGTCGAGCACATGGCGCCTCCTGGCTCAAAACAATACAAACTTATGACTACGCTTCACAACAAAAATTGTTATGTGCTTCACCATCGAGCACTCAAACAAGCGTTAAAACATGGCTTAGTTCTCGACAAAGTACATCGTGCCATACAATTTAAACAGAGTCCTTGGCTAAAGAAGTATATCGACTTAAACAGCGCAAAACGAAAGGAAGCCAAGAACGAGTTTGAAAAAATGCTTTTCAAACTGTTTAACAACACTGTTTATGGCAAGACGATGGAAAACGAGAAGAAACGAGTTGATGTGAAGCTAGTCACCAAGTGGAAACGTCGTTATGGTGCTGAAGCTCTTATTGCTAAGCCAAACTTTCACAGTAGTGATATTTTTGACGAAAACCTCGTTGCTGTACAACTCCTGCGCACGGATATCTCCATAAGAAAGCCAATCTACATCGGTTTGACAGTTTTGGATTTGTCCAAGACATTAGTCTACAGATTTCACTATGACTACATGCGAGATCGTGTAGGAGACCAGGGCAACCTGTTATACACCGACACGGATAGTCTGGTGTACGAGGTGACAGGTGTCGACATGTACAATGTGATGCGACAGGATATTCATAAATTCGACACGTCAGACTATTCGGAGATCAACCCGTTCAACATGCCGCGAGTCAATAAAAAGAAAGTTGGCTTGATGAAAGATGAATGTAACGGTGAGATTATGTTGGAATTTGTCGGGCTGCGAAGCAAGATGTACAGCATCAAGGTACAGAACCAAAAACCTATAAAGAAGGCAAACGGTGTCAAGGCTTCTGTGGTTAAAGCCACGATCACCCCTGACGACTACATAAAATGTCTTCGCGAGAACATCATCATCACTTGTGAGCAGCATAACATTCGATCTCGGCATCACAATCTTCACACCGAGAAAGAAAAGAATATTGCCTTGAGTGCTCACGATGACAAGCGATGTCTACAGCTAGGCACAACAGATAAACTGCCCTGGGACCACTACAAAATAGTGGGGGAAGCAGCGTCCAATGAGGAAGCAGCTCGAGGAAAGGGGAACGAGCCGCCAAACACCGCAGAGGAAGTAGAGGGGATACCGCTATATAACGAGGTGGTGCAAGACCAGGAGCTCATTCGCACAGTCGAGCCTCCTAGTCAGGAGCAGACTCTCGAGCAACAAGACATCTCGCTCCTCGCAGCTCAGCATCAAGACATCTCGCTCCTCGCAGCTCAGCAGCCGCTCCTTGTTGCTCAGCAGCCACTCCTCGCCGCTCGACACTCGCTCCTCAAGAGATCTTGTGAGACGATACTCGACGAATCACTCAACAACAAAAAACCAACAGAAATCTAAGGTTAGTGTTGTACATTGAGAATTTTTTCATTATTTAATAAACAAAAAAAAATAATCAACACAATTGTCTATGTTACAGATGGATCTTTCAAAGTTGAACGCCATCGCTCGTGGAGGATTTCTCCCAACAAAAATACTCTCTGATCTACCTCAAGGAGTCAAATTGATGGTGACAAAGTTAAAAATCGTGACGACAAAGTATGGAACTAAGGTCGTCGCCGAGCTCGACAGCGAGTTTGAGGTATTCTTACCCAAGAGAGTATCAAACGCCTTAGTAGAAGACGAGAAGTTCTTCTTTGTCTTAACAGATGCTGCAAACAAGTATGAACTGTTTTTAACTTGTCTCGGTGCGTCTAATATTGAATTTAGTGGAAAATAAGTGTTATGAATATAGTTAATATTTATTTCTTGTAAATACGTTAAAATTAGTTCTTATAAGTTATAGAATAAAAACACTGTTCATGATTTAACTTTAAAAATCAAATGTTACAAACAACTCTTATTTCGACATATTTAATATTGAATAAGTATTGTAAATATATAGTTAAGCATTGTAAATAAGCGTTAAAAATTAGTTCTTGTAAAAACAAATAAGTTAAAGACATATAAGTTAAAGAATAAAACATTGTTCTTGATTTAAAAATTTTGTTTTTATTAAACATTCCATTTGCATGATCTTTTTTTATCAATCCAACTATTATGTGAATTATCAAAGCCAAGCCATTTTACAAAAATTTTACTTCCTTTTTTCTTAATTACTTTTTCTACAAGATCAATATCTGGATACTTGGCTTTGAGTAGTTCTTGCTCGTAGAAGCCGCCTGAGACAGGCTGATCTTGATAGTCCTTCAGATGGTAAGTTGATGGATTTGTAGCTGCTATACGTACAATTGTAAATATCTCTGTAGACCAATTGGGAGTATATCCTTTATCAAATACTGCTTTAGCCTTGCTTACTCAAACTTTATCACCAATTTTAAATTTTGGCTTAATCTTCTTAATTATTTTGCGGGCAAATATCTGTAGTATATCTGATTCGTTGCTGGCTGTTACATCTTTAGGTTTCACACGGATAGTACGATGTTTACGATTATTGTATGCGGTAAGTAAATCGGGTAAAATATCTAGCCATTTGTAGTTGCCTCTCAAACTGAATTTTTTCCACATAGCACTTTTTAGCGTGCGATTAAAGCGTTCACATATTGCTGCTTTTAGATTACTAAAGGTTGAATACAACTTTATTTTGTATGTGCTCATAAGCTTTTGAAAATCTGTGTTATAGAATTCTTTGCCTCTGTCGGTATGGAGATTCTTTGGTACTCTGCCTTTAACAAGCACAGATTTCATAGCTTCCGAGACATCTTTGCCTGTTTTTCTCTTTACAGGAACATCCCATGCATATTTGGAGAAAATGTCGATTATAGTGAGCAAGTATCTATAGCCTTTATTGTCGCGAGCATATGGAATCATTTCGACGAGATCTGCTTGCCAAGTTTCATCCAAACCACGTACGTCAAAGTGTCGACGTGTATAGTTACGCCTTGCAGATTTATGTAGTTCTTCAACTAGTCTTTCGTGTTCCATGTTTTTGGAATTACTGATTGAATACCTGTGCCAAACCCTCTTTTATAGTCAAAACGTCAGCTTTTATTTGAGATTTCTGGGCATCAAGTTCATTTCTATGATTATCAACTATTATATTCAAATCATCTAGCCTAGTTCTAAGTCTTATAGTTATATCAATAATTCCTCGAATTTCTATTTGAATAATATTTCGTAGAGACTCTAAGTTTACAGCATCGCTCGGCTGTTGAGGTTCGGCAATATTGCATAATTTTTTATTTTCCATGTCGTAGTGACCGTCAGGCGTGACTTTAAAGCCAACGCCAGGTGGCCCTCGACTGCCTTCAGTTTTTCCAAGATTACGTCCAAACACATTGACGCTCATTTTGAGAATGATTCGTTTATTCGTGTGCACTTAATATATATAGCCTGCTTCGCGAAGTTCTTCGATTATAGAGTGTATCTCGTTTACATGACTTGGACTTCCGGCAGACCTTTCAGCTACTAGTAAGTGAAGCCGGACAACGAGCTCGTTTGGATCGTCCCAGTACACATAGTCCAAAGGAGTATGTTTGTTCGCAATTTTATAACGAGGTAATGAACCACCTTTAATCGATTCATTTGTTTTCGAGGTAATATTGAACATTGGAGCAATAAAATTATTAAATTTATTACTATTATGAAAACGAATCTTTTCGTTCTTGTCATATCGCGTTTTATGAGCAGACGATAGTTTTAAAATTTTGCGATAATTTTTTAAAACATCTGAACTTATATTATTTTTATTTGGTTGTTTCGCTATGAGTAACTCGAGTAATCCTGTAGTTTTCGGATATGCTACTCCGTTAATTTTAATTTTATTATTATGAAAACTAATCGATAAATTACCAATAAAAAATTCACCCTTTCATGTCGTACTCCATAAATTTTGTCAAGATACTGAAGCTGATTAAGCTTGAGGGCCTTGACGTACAAATCAGAGTCATCAGCATCGTTATCGCTACCTGCTGTTTCGAAAGATGTGTCATGGACGTTCTGTAGAGTATCATTGAACTCACTGTCAGAACTTTCGTTCTTTTTGTCATTCTCCAAACTTTGTTCGACTGTATTATGTTTAACACTACTTTGTTCAATATTTTTCTGAGCTACAAGTTTTTGAAGCGGATCTACTATTGGTTTGAAAGTTTCACTTAAAATCTTTTCGACATTGTCTTTTCCAAATTTTAATATTCTATATTTGCGTTTAATCGCATCTCGTGCCTTAACGAGTTGACGAAGCACGTTTTTTTCTCGTTGAAAGTCGGCCATGTTGTCGTTTCAACGTTCAGTCTGAAACTGCTGATTATTACCTATGTACATGCTATATTTATAGCAAAATTATCAAAGCCCTTACGAAATCTGCCGTCATTTAGTCCTCGATCTTTATCGATGACTAGAAAACCGTGTTTATCATCTCTCCAACACTTGGAGCACAATTCTTTAAAATGTATATAAGTCATATCGGTATTTACGCGATCGTTATAGATATGCTTTAGATTTACTTCATCTTGTCGAAAAATAGCAAGTAAGTTTACATTATCTCTGACAAGATGTTTGGGGACATGAGCATAAGTTTGACATAGATAAAAACAATCAACCTTTTTATGTCTGCCCATACAGAAAAAGGCTCTAACATTATCTTGTTTTTCACAAGCAATATCGTCAAATATCATGATAGAATTTGGAAGTGCGTGATCGGGATTGACAACTGCATCGTGCTCGCTGAATGGAAAATATTGTACACCTTCTATAGGTTCTAAGATTTCATTTAAAAATTTATATTTCGGCTGATTGAGAGCCTTTGAATAGACGTATACGTTTTCAAATCTAACGCCATTAGGGTGTGTTATGAGAGCAAGTAAACTATTTGTTTTTCCGCAGTTTGACGGACCGCAGAAGACGGCTCGTATACTATCAGGAAGTAGATCGCCATGCCGTTTTGCTCTTTTATCATGCTCTACAAGTACATCAAAATTTTCTATTGGTAGCTTTACCGACTGCTCTTTGAAGTTCGTGAACTTTACTCTATGAAAACCAAATCACGACTGATAGCTATGAGTATAAACAGCGGTCTTATATAGCGTTTACCATCAGTTGCGCGTTGACTTTCGTAGAGTGATGATCATTCACAAACGCGGACGCGGTTTAGTTAATAAAATTATCAATAAACTTCCATTTGAGCTCCACATACCTGGTTATCAGTACTGCAGCCCCGGCACTATGTTGGCAAAACGTTTATCACGAGGAGATCTTGGAATTAATCCTCTTGACGCTGCTTGTAAAGAGCACGATGTAGTTTATTCTAAAAATCGTGAAAACGTTCAAGCGAGAAATGACGCAGATAAAATTTTAGCTGAAAAAGCTTGGAAACGCGTTAAATCAAAAGACGCTAATTTTGGTGAAAAAGCGGCTGCATACGCTATAACTAATACTATGAAATTAAAATCTAGACTCGGTATGGGGTTGAAGAAGAAAAATAAAAAGCGAAAGAACGCTAAAAAGTTGGGAATGGGTTTAAAGAAGAGAAAGCAAGTTTCCATGAAAAAAATTATCAAAGTTGGTGCCTTTAAATCAGCGCCAAGTAACTGTGCTCTAACAGTCATACGATCAGCTTTGAAAAAAGCTCGGAGCGCTGTTAAAGAAGCTGGAAGCAAAAAGAATATTAAAATTCCACGTATTTTACCAGTCCCCATGAAAACAGGAGGGGTATTGCCATTACTCATACCTCTATTTGCAGGTTTGAGTGCAACTGGCGCTCTAGCTGGTGGTGCTGCTGGAATAGTAAAAGCCGTAAACGACGCAAAAGCCGCTAAGGAGCAGTTGGAAGAAAATAAAAGGCATAATAAAACTATGGAAAGTATAGCGTTGGGCAATGGCTTATATCTTAAACCACACAAAGTAGGGTTAGGTCTTCATTTAAAAAAAAAAAAAAGTTCATGAAATTACCTCAGCGAGCACTTACCGATGCGGACATATTAAAATATCCAAAACTTTTAAAAATATCTAATTTTCGAGGAGTATTTATGAGAAATGCATTACCGGCTTCCGGATCGCGCTATAGTGAATCTGCTATAGTTAATCTAGATGACGCTAGCGGCCCGGGGACACACTGGGTTGCATATAGAAAAAGAGGCAAAAATGTTGTATATTTCGATAGTTTTGGCGATCTTCGACCGCCTTTAGATTTAATATTATACCTCGGAGTGGACGAAGTGAAATATAATCATGAAAGATATCAAGATTTTGACACGTACAATTGCGGTCACCTCTGTCTAAAATTCTTGTGCGAGGCTATATAAGGAGAGGCGGGGGAAACATTGCATCATTCTGATTTAAGCTGTCATGGAAGGTTCATTAACTCTGACACTTTCAGGTACATCTTCTATACTAGAAGCACAGTATTTTCCACCAATCGAGTTATCGCCAAATAAAAATTACGTTTTAGGGCTTGTTGAACTTCTAACATTTAACTCAATCCCCAATATAGGCAGTAACAATAATAAGTTTTACGTAGGTGAAAACGTTGTCCTTCTTCCGGTGTGAAGTTATGAAATTGAGGATATTGACAAATTCCTTCGTAAAAAATTAGCGCACAACGACATTACTTTCAATTTAAAGCCAAATAATAATACTCTTCGCTGTACAATCAAGTGCGGTATACCTATAGATTTTCGACCCGAAGATTCTCTCGGTCATCTACTGGGCTTGACCAGACGTGTTCTCGAACCGAACGTTGTCCATAATTCAGATTTACCTGTTACAATTCTCAAAATCAACGCTTTGCGAGTTGAGTGTAATATAACTTCAGGAGCATACATAAACGATCGAAAAGTACACACAATTCACGAGTTTTTTCGTGCAGTACCTCCAGGTTATAAAATCATCGAAGTTCCCTCACACGTCATTTACCTTCCGATTGCCGTAAAGCGTATGATCATTTGCAAGTACGTATAATCGATCAAGACGGAGATTTAGTAAATTTCTGCGGAGAAGTTATAACTATAAGATTGCATATTCGTCAATCATAATGGGAGTCGTTTAAAACAAAAACTATATAAGTAGAGAAATATGCCCACAATGCATCAGTCATCAACGAACTGTGAAGGCGCTGACACGTCAGAGCATAAAAAAACTAAAAAGTCTAGGCTTAAAAGTAGTACTTCGTGGAAAATAACTTGCATCATCTTTTGCTGCTTTCAACGAAATGGAAGAAATTCTAAGCATACAAACACCTGTAACTTTTGATGAATCCGTAGCGCACTACGAGGTTCATGCTCACCAACCGTATACATCATCATTTAATAACAGCGATGAAATACGCATATCTATTCAACATCAAGATCTATGTCTCTTACCTTCCCGCAGTGCGCTACATATCTGCGGGCGATTGGTTAAAACTAATAATACTCCCGTTGAAAATACAAAACTTGTGAATAATGCCATTTGTCATTTGTTTGAAGAAATCAGATATGAGTTGAACGCCATTGAGATAGACAAATGTAAAAATGTTGCTTTAACTACTCTCATGAAAGGTTGGGTGTCACTCAATCCAACTCAGAGTTTTATCATTGAAAATGCTGGATGGATCGATGTAGAAGAAACACAGAATATTGTTGATGATGCTGGTTACTTCAATGTATCAATTCCATTGAGCCTAATTTTTGGCTTCGCGAGGCAACCCCAAAAAACAAGGTGGCTTGTTGTCATTCCCTTTTTTCTTTACATTCCATTTCTCTGACCACTCGATAAAACTTTCAAGTCGCTGCTGGATTTCTGGATTTCTGTCAGATAATGGTCGCTTCAATGCATGGCGATTTTTCAAACTATATACATTACATGCATCGATGACAGCATCCATTGTTTCAACGAAATTGGCTGAATTTTGCCATGTATTCGAAGACAACCCTGATAAAACATCTTCGCCGGCTAATTTAATTGCACAGGCCATGCGACGGCTTAACAGTTGAAAAGCAAGCTTTACTTTCATAGCATCAAAACTATTAGGATTAAAGTGATTTTCTGATAAAAAGCCTAATAAATGTGATGTACCATGAGAGCGGTCAAGCTCCCAGGTTTGCTTTAAATCGGTAAAAGAAATAATTTTTTCATTATCGACATAAATGCAATCGTGGGCTCTTAGCTGTGCTATCAATCTCTTAATAAGGTGTGGCCAATCAAAAGTTGCAAAAATCTTAACAGAATCTAAAATAAAATAAGGCTTTTCTGGACATACATCCAATAATTTAAATAACTTTTGATTGTTGCTACCTTGGTCAAATACAATCACACGAATATCTGCTCCTATTTTTCGAAGTTCTGTTACGATTTGGGGAACAATCTCAAAGAGCTCTTCTGCACTGGCGTCATTTTCGTTACACCCGAAGGATACTATTTGACGCCATGAATTTTTTGCATTTATGCTGTCAATACAAAATAGCAACGCGTGTTTCGCGACTTTACAATCTCTGCGATCTTTTCCCATATCGACCAGACCTTCAATTATATCATATTTCTTAGAATATTCTTCCGCTGCTCTGATGGACATTTCATCAAATTTCAACGCACACAGTCGCTCTTGTGGCGAAGCAGCATCAAATATTCTCCTATCTTCTTCAAAATTGCGTCATTGATCCCTGGGACGATTTCACATTCTGCCACCCACGATCTAACCATTGAGTCAGCTGGCAAAACTAACCCTCCCGCCCTTAATCGAGAATAGCAAGCTGCTGAATGAAAATAAATTTGTTTTGCGAAGTCTTTCTCTTCGGTTGTGTATGGCGTGTTGGGCTTGTGCAATTGCAATTTCATCATCGTCTTAGCCATATCAGGGATGTTTTTTTTCTTTTAAAAGATCATTAATATCAGAAAATTTTTTGGACACTTTTTGATGTAAAGGTCTAGTCAAACGACTGTTTTTATTTTTCTCACTTTTGAGGGATCTCTATAACTGCTTAACCTTTGATTCTGCAGCTAATAATTTACTTTTTAATTTACAAATATAAACTTTACTACGAACCATTGTATCAACAACGCGTTTTCTCAATGGTGAAGCAATTGGAGCAGAGTCCTCAGTTGTGGAGATAACGTTTACTTTAACAATTTTAACAGGAGATTCGTAATTCAGAAACGACAGGTCATCATCTTTTTCAGAAAAAGAAAAAATTTCTTTACCCGAGGGGTAAGTTACAGGTGGCAATGACCTTTTCAACACACCTACAAAATCAATTTCTTTTTCCGGTTGGGACTTTTCTGTCGTTTCAGTAACAATGTCTTGTACTACCTGTTGTTTTTGTTGTTCTAGTTGTTGATCTTGTTGTTGTTGTTGGTCTTGTTATTCTGGTTGCTGTTGTTGCTGTCCTTCTTGTTGTTGTTGTTCTTGATGTGGTTGTTGCCTTTGTTGTTCTGGTTGTTGTTGATGTTCGGCTTCTTCTTCACACATCTGCATTTAAGATTTGTGAAAAGACAGATAAACAGAGCAACTAAAGATAGCCAAATACTTTAAAGCAGAAATAAAAAAGAAAAATGTAATTGGACTAATCTAATATTCTGATTGAGATAATATAATGCCCGGGGTTGTAAATTATACCATTATTAATTCAAAATTGAAATTTCAATCATTAATAAAACCCCGGGTTTAATTAATAATAAAAATTTCAATTGTTAAATAAGCCGTTAATTAAGTTCATATCGGTTAATTAATAATTAAAATTTCAATCGTTAATTAAGGCAGCGTTTAATTAAGAATTTATTTTAATCGTTTAATGGATTTTGAAGTCGAATGCGATATCCCCGAGCAGTAATTGTAAAGTCCTTGAAAAGAATCACGGCCGAAAACACGAATTTACGTCTATGTGTCACGATCGTCGAGTAAAAAAAAAACTAAAAAGTCGAATGCGATATCCCCGATCAGTAATTGTTAAGTCCTTGAAAAGAATCACGGCCGAAAACACGAATTTACGTCTATGTGTCACGATCGTTGAGTAAAAAAAAAAGCTAAAAATTCAATCCATTTAATCAGTAAAACTAAACATACATTTTAAATATTTTCTTACGTTATCTTTGATTGATTGTAACTTCCTGAAAAATAAAAATTTTGTAACGAATCAGGGCTTAAATTTTAGCTTTTACTGTCTACTTTTAGAGATTTGTTTCACCGTTTTCGTATCTTAAATAATTGAATTTAGGACTACGCTTTTACTGCAGAATCAGGTCCGAAGAAACTTAATTAAATACTGGTTTAATAAACGATTCACACTTTAATTCTTAATTAGACGCTCGTTTAATTAATGATTGAAATTTTAATTCTGAATTGAACGTAGGTATAGTTAACGATTGAATTTTTAGTCATTAATTAAACTGGGGTTTAAATAACGATTGAAATTTTAATTTTAAATTAAACTGAGTAATTAATTGAAATTTCAACTAATATTATTAATTAGCTTTCAATGCAGCCGGATTGATTATTTCTCTACTAAAATATCGCTTTGAAAATAAGAAATGCAGCTTCAAAAAATATTGAATGGTTCGCACGATATTATTTAAGAGATTATCGGAATTTTCTAAATTTTTTGCAACCATTTTGAGAAGTACGAAAATGTCAATATAAGAGATTTTTCGAAAGAATGTTAAAAAGTTTGCCTTCTCTTATATGATTAACGCCATTTAATAACTTTTTACATTTAAATATTTTGAAGAATTTATATGGAAAATTCAGAAGTCTTGGCGATTACTTATATTTTAAATAGATTAAAAAATAGAGTATGGAAAACCGAGTAAATGACGAAATCGCTGTAAAAACATGTACTTAATTATTTATTTTACAGAAGAGTTGTTATATTGAATAAAATAGAATTTTTTCGAATTATTAAATTTCAACTCTACTAGAGTAAAATATGTGTATAATATAATACCATTTTTTTATGTTATACACTATTATTGATTATAATTCAGAGGAAAATGGTGTTTTCATTAAGTCCCAAATGTGAATGCAAATCTTATGCAGGATTATCTTTGAGGCTTAAATAAAACAATTTGAAGCACAAGCACATTTTTTGAGAATAGCCTTTATGCATTTTCGGCCGGTTAAAAATGCTTTTTATGTTATATGCTTACTTGTTGATTACCACTTAATAAATAATATTAATAAAAACTTACTTTTAGAACAAATAACGTATGCTTTATAGGGATTAGAGAATGGGAATGAGAATATAATATGTATTTCTGAAATTGAAATTGATTGGTCAACGATACTTTTTTATCCTGCTTAATCCTTAAAAAAGTTTATCTTGACCGTGATTGATTACATTTTACATATAAATTGGATAGGGATATTATTGCAAAAAATAAATATAACGATATTTTTAATGAGTTTACTCTTGGTGAATTAATTTATTCAGAATATAAAATTTTCTTTAAAATATAAATTAAAACATCAATTCTACTAGAGAATGATAATTAAATGATAAAAAGGTGAAAATTCTGTATGTTGTGTTACAATAATGTAATGAAAAAAATTATACACCAGAAAAAAAAAAATATATTGAGTCGGGATTGAACGTGGACCACCACGGCTACCGCTACGATGTCAATGTCTAACACTGAAATCGTTTATGTTCATCTTCTCCCCTTCGGGCTTAGGTTGTGAATTAGAATTTGAGTTTTACAGTTTAAAGTTTATAATTTCATTAATTTGCGTGTATACAATATACAAATGCACGACCGAGCGGCGGTTGTCAGGCCGCTCGGCCGAAGTTGGATTGTTGCGGGAGAAGCAAACAGACGGCGAGCGCGGGGCGCGCCGCTGGGTCGCTCGTGTATACACATGACCGGTGCACGCGCACTGAGCCGCCGAGCCGTCGTCTCCCGCTTGCCACGCCCCGCGCCGCGTGTACACGTCTCAACGACCAATCACGAAATTGTGGACATGCCTGGCTACTTTCGCCGCGAGAGGCAGCAGCGCGCCGCGCGCAGAAGTCTGCCTCACTTTTTTCCGGGGCGCCGGCAATCTCTCTATTCATCTCTGGTATGGATGTGTGTGTGTGTGTGTGTGTGTGTGTGTGTGTGTGTGTGTGTGTGTGTGTGTGTGTGTGTGTGTGTGTATGTGTGTGTGTGTGTGTTTGTGTGTTTATATGATTTTGACCGGATAGGTCTCATTTCTTTTTTTTTTTTTGCGTGATGGCGGGTCAAAAATCCGTTTTTTGATTGAGGCGATGTGTTTTTATTTTTTTTCAAATTTTCGATTTTCTCAAAACGGTTTTTTGATTTTTTTTAATGATAGGATCGAGTTATTCGAATCTGATGGGTAGCGTTCGAAAGAGAATTAAAATACCTATATTTTCTAAAAAAAAAAGTTTCTAGCTATCACGGTTCTTGTGTTATTAACAAAAACGTGTTTTTATTAAGAAGCTTATAACTCCTAAACTTAACGGTAAATTTTTTTGAGAAAAATCATGATAATACAGAATATAAATAGCTATAATCTGTTAAAATTTGAATACATTCTGTAGGCTAGATTTTGAGTAAAAAATTGAAAAATGAAAAAAACCAGTTTTGTATGTCCAACGATTACAAGAGTAAAATTGACTTAATGGCTTCAAAGTTCCTTTTAGAGGTAGATTTTTTATAGTTCTCGGGCGAGTTCTTTGGGCAAAATGATTGGTCCATAAATTTCAGAGATATTTGAGGTTAAATATTTGTTGACATTTTTTTAAAATCGTAATTTCTCGAGAACGGCTCTATGTATCTAAATGGGGTGGGCGGCATTCGAAAGAGAATTAAAATACCTATATTTTCTAAAAAAAATTAATTTTCTATCTATCGAGGTTCTTTATTTATCATCAAAAACAAAAACGTGTTTTTTTTTTTAGAACTCATAACTCCAATGATGTTATCATCATTATATTATAAAAGTATATAGTATTGGCGTCAAATGTAATATGTTTGAATTTTCAAGATTGAATTCTTAAGTTTAATATGTTTGAATTTTCAAGATTGGATTCTTAAGTATTCAAAACTGATGAATAATTAAAATAGTATAAGAGTAGGTAGCGCTCCGATCGGGGTAGCGTATATAAATTTGATATATATAAATAATAAATAAATAAATAAATTTAAAAATTAACAATTTTCAATATTCATAAATGAATTCATTTATAATTATGCAATAAATTTTTTAAAAAATTATAAATTTTGTTATTAAAAATTAATTAAAGGAATCAACAAATTACGGTTGAGGAAGCTATGGGCCAATGAATCGGCAGCAGTTTTTTTAGTTGGATTAAATAAAGTGTAAAAAAATTAAAATAAAATAATTAACTTCTTTAGTAAGGTCGTATTTCAGAAAGAAGTTTATATATATCGCTGTTGATATATATATTTTTTTAATATATAAGTAATTTTATTTCAGGTGGGGGGGCTTCGCCCCCCCTACACCCCCACCAGGGGCTCTGCCCCTGGACCCCGCCCTGCCCCCCATATCAAACCCGTCGTACCTCATTTACCTACCAACAACAAACTTTATTGTTTCTTTTATTTTGTTTTATTTAGATGGGACGCTTCAAAATAATAACTATATCCTCAAGGATTTTCATTCATGGTCACAAAATGATTTCGTAGATTCATTCGTCATCGAATATCATTTAATGTGTGATATCAGGAATAGGGTTACGAGTCGTGAGGATGGAATATTATAATTGCTTATTCTTTGGCTCAATTTTATATTTAGTCAAAAATTTAATCTTTGTTTTTTAATTTTATTTTTAAGGTTTAAACTTGAAGAACTTCTATTAATCACATTGTTAATAGAAGATTAGATTATATACAATATTAGCTGCCTGTTTACGACCAAGTTTTAGAAAAAAATAATTTGTTTCTTGGACCAACTTGGAATAATTTTAAGTAAAAAGACATTTAGGGATTTAATCTTTTAATTTTTGTTACTTCAACATCAATTTATATTTCTTATTATATATTTTTATTAGTGTTTTAGTTTACATAATATTTGGCATTTTGTAAACAATAGATATTTCTCTTTTTTAAATTATGTTTTCATTGTGTTTATCTCATTTTATAGCACAGTGTGACCTAAGTCCGCGCTTAAGTCACGCCTACCCGTGACTTAAGTAGTCGATTATTGCACCGTGAGGTTAGCGCGCGAGCGTAACGAGTGGACTGATTAAGGTACGGATAGGCGTGACAGCGGACTTAGGTAAACGTGCTATAAAATATCGTACGATACAGGTGACTTCAGTGGCAGTATCGTAATGTACTATTTTAACATTGTAATTAAATGTAATTTTATATCTACTGATAATAATTTTTCCATCGGTCTTACAGTCTTACAAATTAAATTAAAATAATTAATATTTATGGCAGTCAGATTGCCCTTGTTTATAATCACCCCCGCAAAATTTGAAATAAAAACTTAATTAAAATCTGGAAAAAACTTTGTTAGCAAAGGACGATCTGACTGCCCACCACCACCACATTGTCCGACGTTTCGAGCCTGCTCCGGCTCCTCCTCAGGGACTCAGATTCTGCGGGGGTGATTATAAACAAGGGCAATCTGACTGCCATAAATATTAATTATTTTAATTTAATTTGTAAGACTGTAAGACCGATGGAAAAATTCTTATCAGTTGATATTAAATTGCAGTCGACATAAGTAATATTTTTAATGATAATTTTATATCTTATGATTATATTTTTATAATTATATGATCTTTCGAATGTTATATTGATTTTTCCGATATTATTTATAACTATTGCATTGAATAATTCTTTGTCAAATCGAATCATGTTAAATAAGCGAAAATTGAATATGTAAAGTGTCGTATTTATAGGTTTAGATAATCAGGATTGATTGTACATTAAAATATTAATTGGGGAAAAGTTTTGTTTAGATGTTATCCATAAGTATATCTTTTGCATTCAATATTTTTGTGTAAAGTCAAATCGTTGAAATAAGCGAAAATCGTCCATTTTATGTATGTTTTGGCGTTAAAAATTGTTTGTTTGGATTTCACTCGTCGGGAATTGATTGTACAAAAAAATGTTTAATAGGAAAAAGTTTTGTTTGAATATTATCTATAACTTTTACATTCAACATTTTTGTGTAAAATCAAATCCTGTCAAGTTATAGCCGAAAATCGTCCATTTTATGTATATTTAGGCGTTAAAAATCGTTTTTATGAGTTCAACTCGTCAGGAATTGGTCGTAGCAAAAAATGTTCAATATAAAAAAGTTTTGTTTTAATATTATCTATAACTTCTAAATATAAAATTTTTGTGTAAAGTCAAAGTCTGCTCAGTTATAAACGAAAATCAGCCATTTTATGTACATTTAGGCGTTAAAAACCGTTTTTTTGGATTTAACTCATCAGGAATTGATTGTACAAAAAAATGTCGAACAGGAAAAAGTTTTGTTTCAATATTATCTATAACTTTTGCATTTAACATTTTTGTGTAAATTCAAATCCTGTAAAGTAATAGCAAAAAAACGACTATTTTTGATGATTTTAGCGATTTTTTCGCTATTACATTGTTAAATATTGTTCATAGAAAAAAGTGTTCAATGTAAAAAAGACGTCTTTTAATTAGTTTTAGCAGATGCATTTGTTGTTTTTGACTTAAATTTAATTTTGTTCACCGTATACTCAAAAATCGATTTTTTCAAATTTTTATTTGCCCTGGCGTTTTTTTATTTGTCGATCGATTTAGCTCGGTAGAGAACTTTTAGTTACTTATAATTAGATGAGTATATTCCCCAAAGCCCGTTTGGATCGGTCGAAATTTCGCTGAGATAATCGGGTTACTTGATCACATACATACGTACATACATCTCTGAAAACGCTTAAAATGTACTTCTTTTGGGTGGAAAATAGTTTTTATGTTGTAAATTTTAGAATTTGAAGTGTTACAATTTTGGCCCTGAAGAAAATATAAGGCTCTCCCGAGAAGCGGTCGTGCCTAAAAAGTGGAAATATCGAAAATAATTTTTTTGGCTCTGGGTTTGGATATCTGTCGAAAGTAGGCCCATTTTCTGAAAGGTCATGAAATTGCCTATTAATCCGTATTTTTGTCAGTCCAATCGGATAATATTAAAAGGGAAAAAAAATAAAGAAAAATATGGAAAAATGGAAAATAATTCTTTTCGTCGCTGTGTTTCTGTCATAGGTAGTCCCATTTTCTGGAAGGTCTTAAAATTTCCCTATCGATTTCATATTTTTGTCGGCCCAATCGGATAATATTAAGTCGGTTAAAAAAAATAAAGGAAAATATGGAAACATCGAAAATAATTTTTTTCCTCTGGGGGGGGGGGGGGGGGTTGGATATCGGTCGGAAGTGAGCCCATTTTCTGAAGGCCTTGACATTTTCTATCTACCCATTTTTTTGTCGGCCCCATCGGATAATATTAAGTCGGTTAAAAAAAATAAAGAATAATATGGAAAAATTGAAAATATTTTTTTACGGTGTTGAGTTTGGATATTTTCTTAAAAGTCTTGAAATTACCTATCAATCCATATTTTTGTCCGTCGAAACTGATAATATTAAGTCGGTAAAAAAAATAAAGAAAAATATGGAAAAATCGTAAATAATTTTTTTCTTCGCTTGTCCAGAAATTTTACTTTAAGATCCTATGTGCTACCACTACAAAATTAGAGAAAAAAAAAACGCCTGAGTTAGAGGATATTTGAAACCTTCGCCGAGTTATATGGTTTTTGAAACCACTCTACGAGTTAGTGGATTCTTGAAGTCTTCGCTGAGTTGGGGGGGTTTTGAAGCAAACACCGTGTTAGCAGGTTTTCGAAGAAAACGCCGGAGAAATTTCAAAGAAATGCAATTAATTTTCAAAATTAATAAATAGCAGGTGATAATACCTTAATCTTTTCAATTTCCAATTTATTTTATCGCAGTGTTGCGCTTTACTTATATTTGCGTGGTGGTGATTGAAGGAAATGATGACGCAAGGAAGGGAGTGAGTCAAAATGAGGAGAGAAGGGTCGTACAAGTGAAAAAGCAAATGTGACAATAATGTGTATTTATAGCATGGTGTGACCTAAGCCCGCACTTAGGTCACGCCTACCCGTGACTTAAGTAGTCGAATATTGCACCGTTTTTATCGCACTCGCTGCGCTCGCACGCTAACCTCACGGTGCAAAAATAGACTGCTTAAGGCACGAATACAGCGGACTTAGGTAAACGTGCTATAAAATAATATACGATACCTATGACTTGAGTGGACCATCACACGACGTGAATTATCGCCCTCGTTACGCCGTGCAATAATGAGTCACTTAAGTCACACGTATCGTAATGTACTATTATAGGATGCCTTCGTGTACTTCTTTTTCCAGAATGGGTAAATACAGAGTGCTTAGTTTTAAAAACAATCTATCTACGTCGTTTTCTCTAATTTCCTTTAAGTTCGTCGAATATTTTTAGAAAAGTTATACCGTCGAAAAATGAGTATTATTTTCTCGTCGTTTTTTCCATGAATGTTTATTTATTTATTTAACCAGTGTAGTACATGTTGTATTACATGTTATTGCTTACTTCAGGACATAGTTACATGTCTGAAGCAGAAAACATCCTATAGAGGTAGATATAGCTACCTGTACATAGGTCCGGTGTACTTAAAACTAAAAAAAACTTAAGTAACTTACAAACTAGGCATGGAATCAAAGATTCCAATATAAATAGTATATTTGTTCCGCAGTTGATTATCTCACCCATACTGGAAAGTTGAATTCTTATTTATTTATTTATTTTATTTTTTTTTTTTTTTATCTAGAATATATTAGTACCAATCCATATTGTTAGCTTTTACTTATTATATTTTTTTGCGATATCTAGAACTTTAAGATTTGGATTAGATTTCGGAAGACAATTAAATACTTGTATCGCTCTGACATAGTTATCTTTATCACTAACAGTTTTCGAACACTTTGGTGGTATTATAAGTTTATTTCTAGTTTTGCTGGTCGATGTTAAGAATAAATTCTTAAGTTCATTATAATGATACGTTACGCATTCGTAAGCAAAAATTTGTTTTAGATTCAAGGGGTTGTCTCGATTGAAAATATTTTTGTTTACAATTTTTAAAATCCTATTTTGGATCTTTTTTAGTAATTTTAAGTTGTTTTTATACGCACCACCCCATGCAATATTTCCATAGCTAATGATCCTATGAACAAATGCATAATATATTGTCTTAAGTGTGTCGGATTGCATATATGTTGATAATTTGTACAGTATATATACTATATATTTAGTCTTTTTTATTATATATTCAATATGTTTATCCCACTTTAGCCATAATCAATAATTATACCTAGATATTTACAGTATTCTACCCTGATCAATTTAGTAACCTGTATGCGTATGTTCATATCTTCGGGAACACTATCACAATAGTTACCAAAAGTTATGTACACAGTTTTCTTTATATTTAGTGATAGTTTGTTAAGTGTTAGCCAAATATTTATATTCTCTAAGTACTTGTTCATTTTATTTTCAACTTTTTCCCACTTATCATCTGTTGAAAGAATAGCTGTATCATCCGCATATGAGATGGTACTATCTGTTCTGTTTGTTAGTAAATCGTTTACGTAAATTATGAATAAGAATGGCCCTAGTATTGTACCTTGCGGCACACCTGTAGTTATCGTTTCATAATAGCTTTCAGTTGTTCCTATTCTTACTTTTTGTTTTTTGTTACTAAGATAGTTAGATACAAGTGCATGCGCTTTACCTCTAGATAATACCATTTATAATCCTCTGGATACACCATAATTATAATTTGTCTAATAGAATAGCATGGTTGACAGTATCAAAAGCTTTTGCTAGATCTAAAAATGCAATAGCTATTGGTTTACTTTTGTCTAATTTCTTATAGATTAAGATCATTAAGTAAATAAGAGCATCTTTGGTACCTTTCTTTTTTATAAATCCAAATTGATTCTGCGCTAACAAATTATTACTGTCCAAAAATGATTGTAAATGAACATGTACAATTTTTCCAAATATCTTTGCTACGTTAGAAATTAGAGATATCGGCCTATAGTTTGATGTATCCATTTTACTACGAGATTTAAAAATAGGAACTACCTCAGCTGTTTTAAGCACTTGAGGCCATATTGATTTTTCAATACAAAGATTAAAGATATGTGTTAGTGCACTAACAATTTGATATGATAGTATTTTTAGAGTTTTGGTAGTAATGTTATCTACCCCATCATTTTTTATTTCCATGTTATCAATTATTTGAAGAATTGCCTCGTTATTAGTCGATTTAATGTAAATTGTATTCATGTTCGTTGCTGGTAATTGTAATTGCTTACCATGGTGTTTTACAATGGTGTTACTTAGATCTTTTCTAATTCTACAAAAGTACGAATTCATATGATTGGCAATTTGCGTCTGATCCTCTATTGTGCAATTGTTTTTTAAAATAAGATATTATTTATTGTGTTATTCTTTTTCAAGTTGGTTCCCATTTTTTTATTTATGTATTTCCAAAGTTGCTTGGCATTATTGATATTGTTCTTAATTAAATTTCTTTGATGTTTTATTATTGCCTCATTAATAACTTTGTCTAGCCTCTTTGTGTAATTCTTATATTCTAATTTTATTAGATTATTATTTGGTTCATTGAGCATTTTAATATATAGTCGTTCTTGCTTCTCACACGAGATGATGATTGCTTTAGATATCCAATCCTTCCTTGGATATCTCTTGTTATTTTTTGTTTTAAGCGCTTCTTTAGACTTTTCTAAGCAGTCTTGTATTTCAGTTATCAAGAATGCGGTAGCTTCATCGGGATCATGCATTGCCTCTATAACATTCCAATTTTTTGTAATAGCTATACTTTAAAATTTATAGTAATTATAGCGATACGGGATATTTTCTTGTTTTAATTTTGGTGACTTATTCAGTTTCAAGAAAAGTGGGTAATGATAAGTAAAAGGAATCGAGAGTTCAAAAGTTTTAGTGTCTATAGATGTAGCTTTTATGTACATGTTGTCAATGCATGTACTGCTTTCGCCACTATCATTTGGTCTAGTTATATGTATAAAACCCGGGAAGAAACCCTTTTCCATCATATTGTCTAATAATTCTATGCTATATCCATCTTCTTTCATAATATCGCTATTAAAATCACCAATAATCAGGTGGTTTTTCACATTTCTTTTGCTATTGATAAATGATTTTACATTCGAAATAAATTCAAGGCGCGGTAAATCATGATATCGATATAATGCGGAAATTTCAAGATTACTGTTGTTATTTAGACTTATTCGTGAGTTTAGTACTTTCAGTCTACCAATTACGGTTATTTCAGTAATTTCTGATACACAATCTTTTATATATACAACGACACCATCATTTTGATTTAAGTTACCGTTACTGTAATAAATTTATATTTCTATATTGCAAAAAATTGAGGATTGGGTAAATTCCATGTTTCTGTACATACAATTATATATGGTTTGATCTTCAAGCTCTTAATAAGAATATTCAATTTCATATAATTGTGATTTAGACTTCTAATATTGACCTGTAGTATCAAACTATCTTTTTCATTTATATTCTTATTGGCAGCTTCAAGATCAAGAAATGACGTTTCTTCTTGTATTACTTCTTTTTGCAATACTTCAATGAGATCGACGTGTTGCTCCATTGTGTAGTTTGCTGTTTCCTTGGTGTCGTATGTGTTAGAGATGCGGTGCTGGCTCTAAACGGCGAAGTCAGCATAGTTGCGCTAGTCCAATTGTCTCTAGACGGCGAAGTCAGCATAGTTGCGCTAGTCGAGCTGGTCATCGTAGTGGCTTGATTGCTGTTTCCTACTTTACCTAAGTATCTTGGTAGAGTAGGTCTTATCGGAAAATCAGTCATATCTATAAATCTATTGAGCTTATTCTTAAATATTGCACATTTCTCTGTGTCGTTGGTCATATGTTTAACCTCGTAATTTGTGTTATATTTCGAGTTGCTGTAAAAACAAGTGACACATGTAATGTTGGATGAGTTATTATCACATTGCAAAGTCTTATGCGGACCTACACATTTTAAGCAGCATAGAGTGTTTTTGGATTTCAATGTGTTATGTCCAAATCTTCCACAGTTTAAGCAGGGCTTGATGTTTATTAAATCCCATACCTTACAGCTTTGATATCCAATGAAGATTCTATTTTGATTGTCACTAATATGTTTATATAGCTCTCTCGGAACTTCAATTATTATGGTTGTCTTGTTTGTATACTTATTTTTGTCTATATTTAGTATCTTACACTTATATCGATATCCAATAAATTTTCTTTTATTTAAGTCCTCTTCCAGCTCTTCTATATTCATATTAGTGTAGTCGTCTACACCAACTATTTTCATTTTCGGTGATTCAATTTTTTCAATAATTGTTTTCTAATTGTTAGAAAGTTTTTTTTAGAGTAATTCAATTGTTACTTTAGCACTTTTTTCATTCATACTTTTAATCTCAATTTCATTGTCGTTCACTACTTTTAGTTGTTTCAACTGTATATCTTTTTCTTTTATTAAAACGTCACATACCTTTTTCTTAAAGTCATGTGGATTTTTAATGTCCGTTTTAAGATTTTTCACAATTATTTTCGGTATTCTTTTGTTTTTAAGTGCTAGTTTGTTAGTTGCTACTTCTGCATATGTTTTTTGGTTATATTGCTTTATTTCCATCTAGTCATTTTTATCCTTTTTTATTAATTGCTTCAATATATCATTTTTTCCATTAGTTCTTGATTTAATTGCCTTAGTAGTTGAATTTCAACATGTTGATTTTCCAGTTCAGCATTTTCAGTTAGCATCGTAACGTTTAGTAGTTTGTAAATAAAGAAATAATTTAGTCAATTCCGACTAGATCCGTTGAGAGCAAGAGTAAAAATTCAAAACTACAAAGGTGTTGTGTAGTTTTGAATTTTTACGCTTGCTCCCAACGGATCTAGTCTGAATTGACTGAATTATTTCTTTAATTACTGCAATGGGGAGTACAATCGTGAATACGATTAACCACACACTGGTTTAGTAGTTTGTCACTATCTACTGATTTATGTACACTACCAGAGATAATAGATATTTCATTTAATATTTTATGTTTTATTTGTTCCTCCTTTTCACTTTTAATTCGCGCAATTAATATTCTAGCTGCTTCACAGAGTTTAGTTTCTTGATTTTTTAAGTTTATATTAAGCTCCGCGTGGTCTGGATATATCACTAATAGATTACTTATATATTTTTTGTCTTTGCACTTTTCATAATCACTTTTATGATACATATTTTCACACACTATGCAAAGTACAAGTGACACTTTCATTTTTGGGTGGCATTTATACACTAATTCTAGATTTTTATCAGGAGGCTCCCCGGAAGGCAGTCCGCCTTCCGACGCCATCTTTACTTGGCGTGCGTATTTTGGATATTATTAATAATTATCTCTAACGCTGAATTAACAAATACCGCACTTTTTTCTAGTCATTTGAATCTAAAATGTATACACTCACGTAATATTTTCAAGTGCGCAAATGTTTTTAACTGCATCACAACACTCGATAAATTGTCTGTCTTTCTCTTCTTTTTGGGCAGTTCGTCGTCGGTGGTGGTGGTGGTATCGGCGGGGGTTGTATCTTGATTGACACTGCTTCGTCCATCGACGATATTCCAACCCTGCGACTCGTGTTCATAGCAGCTCGAGAAACAGGCGTCGTAATTTTCCGACTATGGTTCACGGATACGGCTTTTGAGCTGCAGCAGGCCATCAAAAAAATGTCATAAGCGGGTAGAACGATTTTTCTAGAATGGTATATTCTTGAATGGTGACAAAATGTTCCGTGAATTTTTCCCAGCTAGGCGTGTCCATAGTGACGTATTTGTATGGTGAAGTGCCTCCTCCAAATTGAATAACAGTTCGAAACTCCTTGCCGAAGTATTGTAAGCCAACATAGACAAACTTTGAGTGCTATTTATTGAGAGCGTAGCTCGTGTTGAATAGCAGCGTCTGCGCAATATTCTCTTGATTCATTTTTTTAACACTCTTTACGTCCGCTTTTAATAAAATACTGACGGCAACGTCCGAGATGATGGTGACGATGTATTTTTTAGATAGTGCACAGTGTGGCTCGTACATTATTTTTAAGGAAATACTGCTTGACGGTAGAGATGTAGTGCTTTCAGCTACTGCGCTTCTAATATATTATCACGGCCTCGCTGCCCATCGTTCTTTATACGCGTGCGAGCATATACCTCCCTCCGCTCCTTTGTGTAGCGGGTGATGGTAAGCATTTAGCTAATGACAGTGCGCCACGTATACGTGCTGTTGGAGCGTAGTCGGGGAAGGTATTGGGAAAAATTATTCTCAATGAGAAAGATATCTTTGTTTTGAAAATATTTATCGATACGCGAGATTTTAACGTTGTCTTTGATAAATCGTTGCATATCGTAGTTCAAGAGGTATTCTATTACGCTTGAGTATTTGGTAACAGCGAAAATGAGTTCATCGGTTTTAGTCACGTACGCGTAGATAAGTTTTGTATAAGAGAGAGAGAGAGAGAGAAACGCGACCACTGCGTAAATATCGATAACTATTCTAAGAAAGTCAAGACTAGACTTGGAAGCAACTCGTTTCACCCTGTTTTATAGTCATGCGTGTGCGTATGTGAACAAAAATGAAACTCGACTATTATTATTATCTTTTTTCAAGGAAACAAAGAGGATTGGATAATTTACTGGAAGAGTGTGAGATCGATAAATGAAAGCAGTTGTTTTGGTAAAAAATTTTAAGCGATCGATCAGATTATTATTAAGGGGATGTGAGTACCGACGTTATTTTTCAAACGAGTACATCTCATGAAAATACCAATAGAATCATCCAAAAAAAATTGTGAGTATAGTATTTACATATACGGAGCGCTTGACAAACGTGTTTTTCCAAAAAAATGATAAGAATTTATTTAATTAAATAAAAACCGTACTGTCGGTAAGTAGGAATCTGCATTTGATCTACTTTTCAAACGAGCATAGCTAACAAGAATGCTAATAAAATCACTCAAAAAAATTTCTGAGTATAGTGTTTACGTGTATGGTGCGCTTGACAACCGTCTTTTTCCAAATAAACGTTTGAATGTTGATTTAAAATATATTGAAATTAGGGTTTCACATCACTTTAAGAAAAAACTTACATAGTAAAAATACAAGTATGAATACGCAAAAATTTACAAACTATGATTACATAAACTTTAAAGCAGCGCGTACAATTGGGACTGATAACTTACAAACTAAAATTGAATGCGTTTTGCTCCAGGGATATTAAACTCATACACGATTACAAACTAAAGGTTAAAAGTACAAACTATTCATACACACAAAGAAGAAAATTCATTAAAATTAACCCCACACATGAGTACAAAAACGGCAACATCATTATTGCGACAATAATTTACACGATTGCATACAAAAACCTGCCCCTGTGGAAGTTGCGCACGGAAAATTGTTCAAGCGACGCATTTTCTTTTGTTTTCTTAGTTTCTGACCGTGACCTTTTCTCCTGACATTTTTACAATACTTTGCGACTAATTTGTCATTCGCGCGAGAATCGCGCGAAAAGACTTGACGGAAAGTGCGTAAATTACGCACGCTACACATAAAATACAAAAACATAATACAATATTCGCCACAGACTTTCGAATCGATGCTCTGCAACTTGTTCTTGTTCCACAACACGAGTCGCTTGCAATTTCTTCCGAGTCGGTGGAGATGTCAGCGTGACTTCGGTCTCAGACCGTAGCTGTCAAAGTAGGTGCCGCTTGCATAGCGATCTATGTAGAATGTCACCGAATGAGATATTAGTCACAATGGCTGCGGAGACTTAAGCGCCAATGTATATGGTCAGCGGCATAGACTCCGATCGAATTAGCATCGAGTTCACTGATAGCTCGTGTTATTTCTCTGGTGTTCATTCTTGAGACAATGATGCAGTCTCCGACAGCTGTGAAGTGTATGTTGTAACTATTCGAATCGTTACTATTTGTATCTTTCGCTTCGCAGTCATCACCATCCGATTTCTCTGCAAACCGTAGAGCTTTTTTCTTCTCCTTGCTATGGTACTCGCATAGTGCTGTAAAGTACATTTCGCTATTCACTTATTCCTTGGAATCAGTGCGCCATTCTTTGGGTAGTATCGAGCGTAGCCATTTCTTTATTTGATTAGCCTTGTATAAGGAACAAAATTCTTTTTTCTCTTTCTGCGAATGAAAGGCGCACACGGTGTTTTTTGGAAAAATACTGTTAAACTTTCCGAATGTTGGAGAAGTGTATTTCTCCAAGTTATATATACGGCGTCCAAATAGTGTTTCGATATAGTGTGCCATCCCCTCGCCGCGCACATAAATTCTTCTCGCCGCTCGTGCGATATAGTAGAGATGTCGATGCAACTGGCAAAGGCTCACTTCCCCCTCGAACTAATGAAATCCATGAATGTCAACAGCACAGTAAATGTTGGACTGTTTAAAGTCATCGGGCAAGCCATCGAAGCTGCAGGGCGACTGCACTATCCAGTGATCCATCATTTTTTTCTGCAGACAAATGATTGTCACCTCCCTTGGCAAAAATTTTTTTTCCGTATCGTGGAAGAGTGTACGCTGTTAGCGCTCTTACCCCCCACTTCGGCGCCCCGATGAGACTGGCGCCGCCTGTAGTGTTGACGTCAGCATTTAGACACTGAAATCTGATAAAATTTGTAGAGTGGAGTCGATTTCGAGAATGTTATCGTATTCGGCATAAACAATGAAGTTTATCGTATTTGCCGGTGCAACTTCGAAGCCTACTTCTATACGCACACTACCAGACCGAACGAGATTCCAGTGTGTGTGACAGTGAGCCGACATGTCGGGCGTCAGATCCAAACCCTGGCGAAAAAAATCACGTGATTAATCATATGATTTATCACTTGATTTCTCACGAGATTTATCACTTGATTTCTCACGAGATTTCTCACATGATTTCTCACGTGATTTCTTACGTGATGATTTGGCACGATTTCTCACGTGAAAAATCACCTGACAATACAAACATAAAAAAATAATATATAACGCTTATTCTTTAATGAAATTTGTTTCCTCAATGGATAGCAAATTCATTATCGTAGAAAAGAACGGTACATAAAATTTCCAACCCAACCGAGAATCGATCCCACGAACTTTGGGTTCCTGCGTAGGCACGCTATCTATTACGCTATCACTCGCTTGAACGATTGTGGTTATTTTCACCTACATAAGCTGCATTCTTCATATTTATTGCTATTTCAATTTGATTATTTATGTAAAATATCAATGGTTTGTAAAAATTATTTATTTATACACTATTTTAATAAAATGCGTAACTTACATTAAAACACTAATTCATTGAATTCGAATAACTTAAGAATGTAGTTTTTTTAAACACAATACCGAATTACTTTTTATAAAATGTTATGTATGTAAAATTGAAAATAATAATCATTACGTTTTTAAAAATTTTTATTGCTTTTGAAAAAGTTATTCGAATTTAATTATTTAATATCTCAATATAAATTACTTATTTTCAAAATGATCAAAATTAAGTAACAAATTAAATAATCGAAATTAAACAGCAATTAAATAAATATGAAGGACGATTATTTATCTAGAATATCAATGATTTCTAATAATTATTTATTTATACATTATTTAAAGAAAATGAATAGTTTTTTTAAAAGTAATACAAATTTTGAAAAACGTAATGATCATTATTTGCAATTTTACATACATAACATTTTGTATAAAATATTTATTTTTTGGTATTGTATTGGTATTTTGTTTAAAAAGAAAAAAAAAATTAATTTTCTAGTTACCTGATTTCTACTTTACCGGCACTACATTCTTAAGTTATTCGAATTTAATTAATGAATGTTTCAATGTAAGTTACGCATTTTATTAAAAAAATGTGTAAATAAATAATTTTTATAAATCATTGATATTTCACATAAATAATCTAAATAAAATAGCAATGAAGATGGAGAATGGAGCTTGCGTAGGCGAAAATGACCACAATCTTTCAAGCGAGTGATAGCGTAATGGATAGGATGCCTGCTCAGGAACCCAAAGTTCGTGAGTTCGATTCTCGGTTGGGTCGGAAATTTAATGTATCGTTTTTTCTGCGATAACGTATTTGCTATCCATTGAGGAAACAAGTTTCATTAAAGAATAAGCATTATATATAATTTTTTTATGTTTCTATTGTCACGTGATTTTTCATGTGATTAGTCACGTGAGAAATCGCGCCAAATCATCACGTGAGAAATCACGTGAGAAATCACGTGAAAAATTAAGTGATAAAACATATGATTAATCTCGTGATTTTTTTCGCCAGGGAAAGCTATGAGAAAATAGCCCTGTGAGTAATTCTGTTTATGCCGAGGTCCCCGTTGAGGAAATGTATACCGGTGCCTGAGTAGAGTGTTTGATATTGTTCCCGGTAAAGTGCGACTGTAATGGTTTGCTCGGAATTTGGACGCTGTCGACGTACAGGGAGAGGTAATTTATGTTAAAATGTTGAAAGTTGAAAGGATTAAGTCGTCGGTTTCCGTTGAACGCTCTTTTATCTTAATTACGCATTTCGGCAGTTGACCTAGAATTACATTATCGATACTGTCACCGTGTATACCGGCATGAAGCGTGAAAGTTTCAATTTCGGCGCGCGTTATGGGATACTTGGCTGTTGTCTTGGCCAAAGTATTGGCGTGCGCGATTAAAATACCATAGTTTATTTTCACGCGACAAATAATGAGCGTGACTTCTATCATCCTTATGCCAAATTGGCCGTCGTCTGTGCTGTCCATCAGGCAAAAGGCATCTTTGCTCAGCACTAAACGCACGCGCATTTCGACGCCATTGATAAGCATTTTATCTCGATTAAACAAGTAGCAGTGCAGATAGCCGATCATATCGAATGTCTTTCCGCCGAGCGTATAGTTTTGGCGATTGATGAGTCCCTTGTTAGAGCCCACGCCTTGGTTTTGTGGAGTGGCCTCGAAGCAAGCCGGCGTGTCACCGTACCAGAGGCTAGCTGTCAGATGAGACTCTTTGGTTACCGGTGAAAAACTCAACAGCCACTCGATGTAAACTCTGTAGGGATACGCGTTGTTTGGCGGCGAGACAAGTTTTTGATTGAGAAAAATATCGATTTGATTAAACATTGAGTGAAGAACGTTATTTACCGGCGCGACTTTTAAATTTGGGTCGAGATCAGCGAGCGGTAGTATTTATGTGCAGCATGGTATGCGCGAGATCGATGTAATGCTTGCTGGCACTGGGTACGACAAATTCGATCGGCGCGTCACCTTCATCGCTGATCGATGACACAGGCTTTTAGTTCAGAAAACTGCTGCCTTCGATCGAAGTTTGTGTCGCGGGGAGTATAAAAAGATCGAGCTCTCTCGACATACACTCTGACGAGTGCGAATGTAAGAAAGACATTTTTTTTTCTATTTACTTTGGCCCGAAAATGTAGCTAACGATTCGAAACGTTGGTGTTTTGCTCTTTTTTCTACTTCCTTTGCGTGATTTTCGCCTGACTGCTGGTGCTTTTACGGCCCTTTTGAGTCGCGCGGTGCGAACAGTGGCGCGTGCCTCTCTCGACTGGCGTCGACGTTTGACGCATCTGGTTGTTTTGTAGCCTGAACCTTTAATAACTTCTGGTATTTTCTCAACCACTTTACGCTTGAGATTCCATCCCGATTCACAGGCTCTCGTTTTTACAGCGTCCTTGAAATTGGTGCCTGTGTTGGCAACGTCGTCGAGGACTTTTATACCTGTGCGCAACGTCTCCTTACCTACTGCCTTAGCCCCACTCGTGACATATGACAGAATACGACGAAAGAGGTCGCCTAGCCATGCACCACGTGCCCTCTGAAATGATGAGCTGGCAAAAACATTTCTAACCCCACCAGCGCCAATCTGTTTGTCGTAATAGCGGGTATAATGTGCCATGTTACCGATTGCGTCTAAAGTATAGCATTACCGTCAACGTACCATACACGAATGGTATGCGACGTCTATCCTGATCTCTTATGTTTATAATAACATTATTAAAATTGTTATAGGAAAGGGGTATGTGGTGAGAGGATGCAAAGCGATGTACAGTGCTGCAGCAATATTTGAATTCAAAAGTATCCATGGAAACTATGCGTAAGAGTGCCGCTTCGATATTCCCCACTGCTCGAGAGTGCGATGCAGGTCTCACGGCAACTATGTCCCTTTTACCCTCGTCGTTTAGAAAAAGGCATTTTTTGTTCTTCAGGAGTATCGTCGAAGCCGAATATACGTCGCATTTTTTCGTTGAAATGAGTCTCGTGTAGCTGCACGCAGTCGCACTTACGCCTTACCGCGCAATAGCCGCGACGTGTTTTAACGGGTTCGAACATTTGATGCCGATAGATTTCATTTGAGCTGTTTATCGCGTCCACCAGCTCAAAAAGGGAGTCATAAATTCCAACGGGTATATTACAATATTCTTCCTCTATGAGTTGCGTGTCTTCGTACGTGGAAAACTTATAGAATGCATCCTCCTCTTGAAAATGTACGACGCTGCATGGTACGTGTATTTCCACCAGCCCGACGAACCATTCGCCGTGTAATTTGATCTCTCGCGGTAAGTGCATCATGCAGCAGCTAGTCTTATTATCAGGAAAGTAAGTCATACTGCTGTTGCTAGGCAGCACCATGTAAAAATCTTCGTACGTGTTCATACTTGCTTTTTACGCTATGTTTTCAAGCTGGCTCGCATTCACCCAAAAATTAAATTTATCCAGATAGCCCAGCCACTTGAAAAGCAGCTGCTTGTTGGCGCCGCGTCCTTTCTCGCGCACGACGCGTTCGATCTTGAAATTATTATCGCCCGTCATATTTGATAGAATAAAATAGGCTACCGCTTTTTTGGATATTGTTCTTACAGTTTTTGATACAGCATGTTAAATAGACACAAAATGGAACTAAAAAAACTACTTTTTCCTATAATTTGCTCATTTATGCTGAAAAATGGCGCTAAAAGTCTATATTTATGTAAAATTCGATAACAAATCGATTGGTAGGAACAGATTTTTAAAAAATTTCTAAAAACACCCTAAATAACGTCGAGCCGACTCCAAATAGTCAAAATGTAGTAAGAGCCAATGGCTCGTTGTGTTTCCTATGCAACTGGCCGTCGAATCGAATTTTTTGTGCTCCAGCTTTAAATTACACTTAATTAATCGAGTGGACAGGTCTGGTGGAAGAAAAGGTACAAGCTTCAATTTACGAAAGAAGAACTTTAATAACTCCACTTTCACTCCTTTTCACAAAATAAATACAAATAATAAACAATTAAGCAGTAGACGGTTAACCAAGGCAGACTGACGCAAGGTCGAAATGTAATTGCCAACGTGGCCTATAACGGTTGAATACGACGCAAGTATTTAAGCTTCGCGGAGAGAAGCGTACGTCTCGCGCAAGGACTTGGCGAGGAGTCTGCCCGCGAGGAGGCTAGAGTTTGCGCGCGGAGGCGGGCAGGTCTACTTGCGAGGAGGGGCGAGACAGAAAATTCCAGTCTTTCAATATTTCAATAGTCAGTATTTACTTTAATACAAATGCAGTAAATAGAACTCGCTCATGCTATCCGCGTTCTTCTGGCTCTAGCGTACTTGCGCGCAGAAAGTTATCTCGGCTACAATAAATCGCTTTTAGAGCGAACATAGCCGCCCGCCTTGCTGTATGGCAGCAAATATGACAAAGTTTTCTTATACTAATAATGAGCTTAGAACTAGAATTAAATGCGGAATGTATTTGAATTTCGTATAATAAATATGAACTTAAAACTAAATTAAATGCGCATTGTATTTGAATGAAGATTGCGTATCCTCTTACAATAGATCATAGGTAATTCGCACAGTTTATTACAGTTAAGGGTAGAAATTGTTCAAGGCTGCCCGCCCTGAATGTTTAGTGCTAATCTTCGCTCTTGAAACGCTGTTGATAGGCCTCTTCCACTTCAGCTTCATTTGGAGGTTTTACAAGTTTCACAATGGGGCGCGTCAGGATCGTTGAGGCTGTCTTAATTGTAGCTACTCGTACAGGACCATCCTTTCCGTGATGAAGCCAATAACAAGACCCATAGGCCACTTTGTTGGAGCCTGTTTTGTCATAGTTAGAGATTATGTATCCGTGAATTAAAAGTCCGTTTATAACTTTTCGTCAAACAACCGAAACTCGCGAATTTCATTTCTCAGAAATTTTCGACATTTGGTACTTTTTTTGAATGTCTAAAGGTCAAGATAGAGGTTCGCCAATAATTTTCTACAACTCTGCACAGTATTACCTTCAAAATGACACCAAAAACATCTCCGTATCTCCTGTGGGTCCAAAAATATTTGATTTTGACAAAAAAAAAAATTAAAAAAAGCCCACTGTGCGCCGTGTAGCGTAGCGGCGTGAGTCTCTTCGACGAGGCGTTTAACAATAATATTGTTAACAGGGAGGACGATCGGGTGACGTTCGTCGTATGAGACCGGTGCATTGGACAGCCTGCCGCCGACTCTGATTAGGCCTTGCTTATCCAAGAATGGAGCTAGTCTAGATAGACCGCTTCGCTTTGGTAGTGATTGATTGGCTCGCAAACACTCGATATCCGAGGTGTAGTGATGCTGTTGTATTAACCTAAAACAAGCAGTTCGAGCCCAAGATAGTTCTTGGACAGTTAAAAATTTATATGATTTTGAAATATTTTTATTAGGCGTGGAAAACCTCCAGCCGGCCGCAGTAAGTTAAAATACGTAGAATTTTCGAAAAGCTTGAAAAATTCTGCAGCGAGGATAGATCATCCGATTCCTCGTTGCTCTCTGACTTGTGTGCCTCCTGAGCAACGCACATCTGCGTGTTTCCTTGATCACACTCGAGGCTAGGCGGCGTGACGGGCTACTCTGAGCTGGGTATCGTGAGCCATGGTGGACCTGTCCACCAGGGGTTATTTTCAGTAACTTGCTTAGGTGTGAGTCCTCGTCTAGCAGTCTACTGGGTTGTGTGAGGATCTTACGTGGTTCCAGCTGGCCTGAGAAAACGAGGTGGCTATCTCACTCACCCTATTGGCTACGAACGTTTGCCACCTGGATGGATGTCCTTTTAGCCAATCCAAAACGACTCTTGAGTCCGTCCAGAAATAGATGTTGTCCGGCTGGTGTTGTAGTTTAGGCAACAGATGTTTAGCCAGTCTTACTAAAAGCGTTGCCCCGCAAAGCTCTAAGCGCGGTAAGGTCTCTACTTTAGTAGGAGCCACCTTAGTTTTTGCCATAAGTATCGCCGCCCTTTGTCCTGAAACCACAGCGTAGACAGCCGCAGCGTACGCTCGTTTGGAGGCGTCGGAGAATCCATGTAGGTGCCAAGAGCCGCTCTCTGTACCGCCGATCCAACGAGGAACCTTGATGTTGGAGATGTCAGGCAATGTCGTGCGAAACTGTACCCATCGATGCTGGAGGTCTCCCTGAACGGGATCGTCCCAATCGAGCTTGCTGATCCATAGGTCTTGGAGTATGATTTTCGCAGTAATGAGAATTGGAGCGAGCCAACCGAGAGGGTCGAATAATTTCGCTACGTCTGAAAGAATAATTCTTTTCATGATAATAGTTGATATTGGGGGTAATGATGTAATAAATATAAATTGATCTGATTGAGGGCTCCATTTTAGCCCGAGTGTAGATACGATTTCTTCCATCTTGACTGAAACCTCAGTAGTACTCTCAGCCGTGAGACCCAGTAGAAGGGCGACGTCATTCGCAGCCCATTTCCCTAAGCTCATTCCTGCTGAGGCGAGCAACTGAATCAATTGGTTTCGTCGTTGAGTGGCTGAATCAAGGTCGTCCGCACCACCAAAAATATCGTCCACATAAATTTGATGACGCAGCAATGACGCGGCCTCTGGTTGGGTGGCTTGACCGTCGTCTGCGAGCTGTTTGAGTACCCTCAGTGCCAGGAAGGGCGCCGGAGCTGTGCCGTAGGTGACGGTGAGCGCTCTGTACTCTTGAATTGGTTGGTTAGCAGTTGGCGGCCATACCACTCGTTACCAATCCACGTCTTCTTCATGAATGAGAATCTGTCTGAACATTTTAATTATATTTGTAACAAAGACACATTTCAAAAAGCGCCAGCGTGTTAGCACAGCTGTGATTTCCTTTTGGAGTTTCGGGCCAGGCAGTAGTACATCATTCAGCGAGAATCGATTAGCGGCTTGCTGCGATGCGTTGAATACAACGGGGATTTTCTGAGGATTTTCTCGTTTAAATACTGCATGGTGCGGGATATAATAACTTCCACGAGAAATTGTTGAAGAGAGTACTCTCTCCATGTGACTCAATTCTAGGTACTCGAGCATGAATGCATCATACAAATCCGTAAGTAGTGGATTTTTTAATAGTCGTTTTTCTGAACGAATAAGACAAGCCACTGCAATATCTCGAGAACTGATGAACGCCGGTTTTTTCGAAAAGGGCAGTCTGACGACGAATCTACCATCTAGGTTATGGTAGGTGGTTTCTACGAAATAATCTTCACAATACTGCTCCGCTGGAGTGAGGCGCTTATGTTGCGGAAGATCTTCTATATCCCAAAATTTTTCGACGAGCTGAGTAAGGGAGGGCTCAGTATGCGTGTGGAATATTTTAACCGATGAATGATGGCACGCACATTCCGTTTGTGATTCTCCAGTTAAGACCCAGCCGAAGATAGTTTGCTGAGCGACTGGCGTCCCGGCGGGGCCTTTCCAAATGCTATCACGCAGAATGAATGGATAAACATCCGCGCCAAGTATGCAATCTATTCGACTCGGCATAGAGAACGAAGGATCGGCCAAGGTAAGTCCTTTTAGGTGCGCTCAATCTATCTGCTTCAACTCGAATTTGGGCAGCAAGCGAGTAAGATTGAAGATTTTATCTTCCTTAGATTTTAAGAGAAGCATGGTTTCCTTTCTAGCAATAGATGAAACCACTGCACCGACACCGGTGACGGAGAGCGAGATCCTCTTCACTTCTGGGGAGAGCTGTGTAAACACACGCTCCGTGATAAAGGATCTCTCGGCTCCCGGGTCGATTAATGCGCGAACAGTGATTTTATTACCCTGGGAGTCCGCTAAGGTGACTTGGGCAGTGACTAAAAGCACTGTTTTGGAAATTGAGGCATTATGCGATATTATCTGACTCGAAAAGTGAACTGAAGATGCGTCACCGAGATCAGGCTTTACGGGTATAGATGAGGCATCGCCCGCAATAACATCAATTTGTTGGTTTATGCGCTCGTAGTGAAGTTTTGTGTGATGCTTGCCTTGGCAAACTAAGCATCTTTTAGTTGAGGGACAATTTTTTAATGGGTGAGAATTCTGTAATCAATTTAGGCATAGTCTTTCATTTTTACAAAATTCGAATCTTTGAGGTTGAGTCATGCCTTGAAATTTCTGGCAGACGTACAAGGTATGAGTTCCCTTGCAAAGAGAGCAGGAGCGTGGGCCAGAATGTTTATTTTGTAAGGTGCTCGTCGCATGAGCCGAGATCTGTTTATGTTTATTTGACGAAGCGTTCTGCGAAGGCTTAGTGTTGGAGAGAGCGGTTGAACTAGACGGGGCTGTTGGATGAACAGCTTCGAGAATGCGAATCAATCCTTCTAAAAATTCAAGGAATTCTTGGAAGGTAGGAAAATCTTTTAATGTATCGGCTTTCCGTTCCCACTCCACAGCTCTCCCATTTTCTCTGGAGGAATTTTCATATTATTGATGGCTTGCTTGGATGCACGCATTGCGTCCAGCAATCTTTCGATCTCTTCCCCAGATCTTTTACTCATTGACGAGCACGAGGTCACACTTGACATGTGAGCAGTTAACTGTGCCTTCTTGTCGTCATATTTATCCAGCATGGCCTGCCATGCGCCCGAGTAATTCTCCGGCGTGATTCGCACGTTTTTAAGTCGGTTAGCAGCGTCGCCTGAGAGTGATCGAATCAAATATTGCAGTTTCAAAATGGCTGGAGTTGAGGGTACGTCATGAACAAGGGCGATGAACATGCCCTTGAACGTCTCCCATTCTAGCTTATTTACGGAGAACTGTGGCAATTTTATGGTTGGCAATGGCGTTTTATAATTAGGGGGGCCTAAGGAGATGTTCGCATAAGTATTGTCCGCTTGGAATGAAGACGTACTTCGACCGGGGCTTGGAGTGTTTAGGAGTAATGTTTTTGTGAGATTATACTGTGTCGAAGCAAGCGCGTATAAATCGTCAACAAAGTATGACTCATCGCTGTGCTCCGCTTTTACTCGAACAAGCTTTTTATGTCTCTGATAAAACTCATTCCAAAGCTTCCCTAAGCTCTCTAACTGTATCTTAAACCAGCCGATAGACCGCTTGTCTTTCGGCGTCTTTAGCATAACGGATTGATATCCGATTATAATCTCGTAAAGAGCTGATTGATCGGCGAACTCTTCATCCATGTTGCCGAATACTTATTAGTGAAAAGAGATATGCCATACGAAAGGTAGACAAGAAGTCTTTAAGGAAAGAGAGGCGTTGATATTATGCCGTCAACATGGTACTTATACTGAGTGAGTTGAGAATGAAGATGGCACGAAGCTTTTTTCGAGGTGTGAAGCTATAAGAGCAGGAGTCTAAATGTAGAGAGATGAAAAGAAGGGTAGTAGAAAAGATTATCAGACCTTAGCCTATGCGGAACTTGACGACCTACGCCTGCTTGGTCCGTCGGCTGTGAGGCTAAACTGAGGCGAGGCTGGAGCGCCGCGATGGTGAGTGTGGAGTCGAAGACAGATCCTCGAGGGTTATTACTCTCCGATGTTGGCCTTTCCTTTTTCTAGCTTGTTTAATCCGACGTTGAGTCCATGATCGACGTTGACGCGTACGCAGCACAAGGCAATTGCCTTTGCAACTTCGTGTAATTCAAAGCAGGAGAACCACGCTCTACCACCAATAAATAACGTCGAGCTGACTCCAAATAGTCAAAATGCATTAAGAGCCAATGGCTCGTTACGTTTCCTATGCAACTGGCCGTCGAATCGAATTTTTTGTGCTCCAGCTTTAAATTACACTTAATTAATCGAGTGGACAGGTCTGGTGGAAGAAAAGGTACAAACTTCACTTTACAAAAGAAGAACTTTAATAACTCCACTTTCACTCCTTTTCACAAAACAAATACAATTAATAAACAATTAAGCAATAGTTAACCAAGGCAGACCGACGCAAGGTCGAAATGTAATTGCCAACGTGGCCTGTAACGGCCGAGTACAACGCAAGTATTTAAGCTTCGCGGAGAGAAGCGTGCGTCTCGCGCAAGGACTTGGCGAGGAGTCTGCCCGCGAGCAGGCTAGAGTTTGCGCGCGGAGGCGGACAGGTCTACTTGCGAGGAGGGGCGAGACGGAAAATTCCAGTCTTTCAATATTTCAATAGTCAGTATTTACTTTAATACAAATGCAGTAAACACAGAACTCGCTCATGCTATCCGCGTTCTTCTGGCTCTAGCGTACTTGCGCGCAGAAAGTTATCTCGGTTACAATAAATCGCTTTTAGAGCGAACACACCCCAAAAACGCATTTATTGTTAACAAAATTTACTATGTTTTTTAAACAATTGCGTTTTTTCTGACTTTAATTGTTTCTAATTGAATTAAAAATATTTTTTTCGAAAAGATGAGATTTTTTTACATCAAAATATGTATTTTTAAAATTTGTTTGGTCATATTTTAGATATAGAAAAAATTCGCGAAGTTTACACTGAATTAAATATGTTAAATATGAAATCACGGGGATTATAGGATTTACCACATCACGAGATATGAAGCTACTTATTAGCTTTTTACAAATGTTTCTTTTGTAAAAAAAAAAACGTAAGGAAACGAATGGTGATATTTGTTTCCGTAAAAACAGGGTAAGAACGAACTCAATATGCGTTTTTTGTTAGCAAAGTAACTTTTTTCTTCATAAATAATTGAATTTTAACTTCTTTAATCTTTTTTATCGGATCAGCAATATTTGTATCGTAAAGCTTGGTGTTTTTAACGTAAAAATGTATATTTGGATATTCTCTAGATTAGATTTTAAATGTAAATTAAATTATGACGTATTTTAAGGCGATGTGACCACGAAAAATTCACTCTACCTTACCGACGTACTGATTTTTCATGATTTTAATTTTTTCAGTTATTAGAGACTAAATATTTCGAAAAAACAACTGTGGTACATTGTAAGTTAGCGAATGAGGAATAATTTAAATAAATTAACAACCAGATCTGTTAATTATTGTCAAAGATTTTCAGTTCCCCAAATTGGGGAATTGAAAATCATCAAGGATAATGAACAGTTTTGCCCCAAAATTGAATGGAATATTTGTTTTGCACTAACTTACGGTGTACCAGAGCTCTTTTTTCGAAAACTTGCAAAAAGTATAATTTTATATTGTATGCTAAGATACCCCGCTATGTATGTATACATAACCTATATGCAGAGTGTAAATGAGTAACATGTGTTCATTTCTCCGTGCAATAGATGGCGCTACCATGAACAGATGTAGCTGTCGCCGGTCGCGGTTATAAAGTGTGGTTGATTACGGTTCATCCACCACGTTTTACATTAAATTTGTGACACGTACTTATTCAGAGTACACTACTCTGTAATATAAGTTTTTACGGGATCGCCGAAATCAATATACTTATAAATGGGAGGTGGTACTGTATTCGCAATAATGCGATATCCCTTCTTAAAAAACTGATGAGCGGCCATATTGATGAATCTAAAGGCTTGATTTTCATTGGTTGATAAGAAGGCGGCAGAAATTTACTGTTCGGAATTTGAAGTTTTAATTATTTTTAAATGGAATTTTTAAATTTAGAGTACTATAAAAATGAATAAGTTCTGACTTTGAAAAAATACTTAAATAAGAAAAGTAAAACATAATGAAGATAGCATGCATAACCTCAAAAACAGAAAAGTTCGCGCGAAGCGCGTTTAAATATCGATTGTATGATATAAATTACATACGGAATTCTCAACATTTAGGATTACGAAGATTTCTGTGCAATTAGGGCATCAACGTTTGATTATTTCTCCAAATTTAAACTGAAATGATCAATGAATTTGCAAAAAAAATCCTAAAATAGCTTTGTGGGACACATAACCTATAAATCATCGACATAATACTTGTCCGCAATTTGCATATAAGTTTTCTCCTGAAATTTCAATAAAATGGGTAAATTATTCAATATGAAAACGTTTACTACGTGGGTTTTACGCCCGTAGACTACATATAGGCGGAATTTCTACTGTTTCGTTGGCACTGTCGAGGCGATAGAGAAGGCCATGACATCTGAGCTTATTCTTTTCTGATTTTTTAAGTCTACGAACCTCATTTTGATCCTGTATTTTTCCATTTTAGTTAATAAATATTTATAGATATAACAAATACTTATTTAACTGGTAAATTTGTCATTTATTGGATTAAGAGGTGAGTTGGTAAGAAAACGTCGCGCATTACATAATCTGTAAGAAAGAACGTTTGGAAAACCTGCTTAGCGAATCGCATGTCGGAGCTGCTAATGAAATACATCTACGGGCGTAAAACCCGCGCGGCGCTCGAGCGGGATTTACGCCCGTAGACTAAATAGGCGGATTTTCTACTGTTCGTCGGCTCTGTCGGGGCGATAGCGAATGTCATCACGTCTGAGCTTATTCTCTTCTGATTTACAAAGTCTAGGAACCTCATTTCTGAACCCCTATTTTATCATTTTAGTTAATAAATATTTATAGTTATAACAAATACTTATTTAACTGGTAAATTTGTCATTTATTGGATTCAAGAGGTGAGTTGGTAAGAAAACGTCGCGCATTACATAATCTGTAAGACAGAACGTTTGGAAAACCTGCTTAGCGAATCGCATGTCGGAGCTGCTAATGAAATATACCTACGGGCGTAAAACCCGCACGGCGCTCGAGCGGGATTTACGCCCGTAGACTACATAGGCAGATTTTCTACTGTTTCCTTTGCTCTGTCGAGGCGATAGCGAAGGCCATAACTTCTGAGCTTATTCTTTACTCATTTATACAACACGGCTGTTTTATTTTCAAGGCCTTATTATTCAATTTTCATAAATAAATATTTATAATTAGCAATTATTTATTTAACTCGTAAATTTGTCTTTTATTGGATTCTAAAGATTAGTTGGTAAGTAATACGTCGCGCATTACATAATCTGTAAGAAAGAACGTTTGGAAAACCTGCTTAGCGAATCGCCTGTCGATGCTGCTAATGAAATATACCTACGGGCGCAAAACCCGCGCGGCGCTCGAGCGGGATTTACGCCCGTAGACTACATAGGCTGATTTTCTACTCTTCGTTGGCTCTGTCGGGGCGATAGCGAAGGTCATAACGCCTGAGCTTATTCTCTTCTGATGTTTAAAGTCTACGAACCTCATTTTTGATCCCGTATTTTTTCATTTTAGTTAATAAATATTTATAGTTATAACAAATACTTATTTAACTGGTAAATTTGTCATTTATTGGATTCAAGAGGTGAGTTGGTAAGAAAACGTCGCGCATTACATAATCTGTAAGACAGAACGTTTGGAAAACCTGCTTAGCGAATCGCATGTCGGAGCTGCTAATGAAATATACCTACGGGCGTAAAACCCGCGCGGCGCTCGAGCGGGATTTACGCCCGTAGACTACATAGGCAGATTTTCTACTGTTTCCTTTGCTCTGTCGAGGCGATAGCGAAGGCCATAACGTCTGAGCTTATTCTTTACTCATTTATACAACACGGCTGTTTTATTTTCAAGGCCTTATTATTCAATTTTCATAAATAAATATTTATAATTAGCAATTATTTATTTAACTCGTAAATTTGTCTTTTCTTGGATTCTAAAGATTAGTTGGTAAGTAATACATCGCGCATTACATAATCTGTAAGAAAGAACGTTTGGAAAACCTGCTTAGCGAATCGCATGTCGATGCTGCTAATGAAATATACCTACGGGCGTAAAACCCGCGCGGCGCTCGAGCGGGATATACGCCCGTAGACTACATAGGCTGATTTTCTACTGTTCGTCGGCTCTGTCGGGGCGATAGCGAAGGTCATAACGTCTGTGCTTATTCTCTTCTGATTTTTAAAGTCTACGAACCTCATTTTTGATCCCTTATTTTTTCATTTTAGTTAATAAATATTTATAGTTATAACAAATACTTATTTAACTGGTAAATTTGTCATTTATTGGATTCAAGAGGTGAGTTGGTAAGAAAACGTCGCGCATTACATAATCTGTAAGAAAGAACGTTTGGAAAATCTGTTTAGCGAATCGCATGTCGATGCTGCTAATGAAATACACCTACGGGCGTAAAACCCGCGCGGCGTTCGAGCGGGATTTACGCCCGTAGACTACATAGGCTGATTTTCTACTGTTCGTCGGCTCTGTCGGGGCGATAGCGAAGGTCATAACGTCTGAGCTTATTCTCTTCTGATTTTTAAAGTCTACGAACCTCATTTTTGATCCCGTATTTTTTCATTTTAGTTAATAAATATTTATAGTTATAACAAATACTTATATAACTGGTAAATTTGTCATTTATTGGATTCAAGAGGTGAGTTGGTAAGAAAACGTCGCGCATTACATAATCTGTAAGACAGAACGTTTGGAAAACCTGCTTAGCGAATCGCATGTCGGAGCTGCTAATGAAATATACCTACGGGCGTAAAACCCGCGCGGCGCTCGAGCGGGATTTACGCCCGTAGACTACATAGGCAGATTTTCTACTGTTTCCTTTGCTCTGTCGAGGCAATAGCGAAGGCCATAACGTCTGAGCTTATTCTTTACTCATTTATACAACACGGCTGTTTTATTTTCAAGGCCTTATTATTCAATTTTCATAAATAAATATTTATAATTAGCAATTATTTATTTAACTCGTAAATTTGTCTTTTATTAGATTCTAAAGATTAGTTGGTAAGTAATACGTCCCGCATTACATAATCTGTAAGAAAGAACGTTTGGAAAACCTGTTTAGCGAATCGCATGTCGATGCTGCTAATGAAATATACCTACGGGCGTAAAACCCGCGTGACGCTCGAGCGGGATTTACGCCCGTAGACTACATGGGCTGATTTTCTACTGTTCGTCGGCTCTATCGGGGCGATAGCGAAGGTCATAACGTCTGAGCTTATTCTCTTCTGATTTTCGAAGTCTACATACCTCATTTTTTATCCCGTATTTTTTCATTTTATTTAATAAATATTTATAGTTATAACAAATACTTATTTGACTGGTAAATTTGTCATTTATTGGATTCAAGAGTTGAGTTGGTAAGAAAACGTCGCGCATTACATAATCTGTAAGACAGAACGTTTGGAAAACCAGCTTAGCGAATCGCATGTCGGAGCTGCTAATGAAATATACCACGGGCGTAAAACCCGCGCGTCGCTCGAGCGGGATTTACGCCCGTAGACTACATAGGCAGATTTTCTACTGTTTCCTTTGCTCTGTCGGGGCGATAGCGAAGGTCATAACGTCTGAGCTTATTCTCTTCTGATTTTTAAAGTCTACGAACCTCATTTTTGATCCCGTATTTTTCCATTTTAGTTAATAAATATTTATAGTTATAACAAATACTTATTTAACTGGTAAATTTGTCATTTATTGGATTCAAGAGGTGAGTTGGTAAGAAAACGTCGCGCATTACATAATCTGTAAGAAAGAACGTTTGGAAAACCTGCTTAGCGAATCGCATGTCGGAGCTGCTAATGAAATATACCTACGGGCGTAAAACCCGCGCGGCGCTCGAGCGGGATTTACGCCCGTAGACTACATAGGCAGATTTTCTACTGTTTCCTTTGCTCTGTCGAGGCGATAGCGAAGGCCATAACGTCTGAGCTTATTCTTTACTCATTTATACAACACGGCTGTTTTATTTTCAAGGCCTTATTATTCAATTTTCATAAATAAATATTTATAATTAGCAATTATTTATTTAACTCGTAAATTTGTCTTTTATTGGATTCTAAAGATTAGTTGGTAAGTAATACGTCCCGCATTACATAATCTGTAAGAAAGAACGTTTGGAAAACCTGTTCAGCGAATCGCATTTCGATGCTGCTAATGAAATATACCTACGGGCGTAAAACCCGCGTCGCGCTCGAGCGGGATTTAGGCCCGTAGACTACATGGGCTGATTTTCTACCGTTCGTCGGCTCTATCGGGGCGATAGCGAAGGTCATAACGTCTGAGCTTATTCTCTTCTGATTTTCAAAGTCTACGAACCTCATTTTTTATCCCGTATTTTTTCATTTTAGTTAATAAATATTTATAGTTATAACAAATACTTATTTAACTGGTAAATTTGTCATTTATTGGATTCAAGAGTTGAGTTGGTAAGAAAACGTCGCGCATTACATAATCTGTAAGAAAGAACGTTTGGAAAACCAGTTTACCGAATCGCATGTCGATGCTGCTAATGAAATACACCTACGGGCATAAAACCCGCGCGGCGCTCGAGCGGGATTTACGCCCGTAGACTACATAGGCTGATTTTCTACTGTTCCCTTTGCTCTGTCGAGGCGATAGCGAAGGCCATAACGTCTGAGCTTATTCTTTACTCATTTATACAACACGGCTGTTTTATTTTCAAGGCCTTATTATTCAATTTTCATAAATAAATATTTATAATTAGCAATTATTTATTTAACTCGTAAATTTGTCTTTTATTGGATTCTAAAGATTACTTGGTAAGTAATACGTCGCGCATTACATAATCTGTAAGAAAGAACGTTTGGAAAACCTGCTTAGCGAATCGCCTGTCGATGCTGCTAATGAAATATACCTACGGGCGTAAAACCCGCGCGGCGCTCGAGCGGGATTTACGCCCGTAGACTACATAGGCTGATTTTCTACTCTTCGTTGGCTCTGTCGGGGCGATAGCGAAGGTCATAACGTCTGAGCTTATTCTCTTCTGATGTTTAAAGTCTACGAACCTCATTTTTGATCCCGTATTTTTTCATTTTAGTTAATAAATATTTATAGTTATAACAAATACTTATTTAACTGGTAAATTTGTCATTTATTGGATTCAAGAGGTGAGTTGGTAAGAAAACGTCGCGCATTACATAATCTGTAAGACAGAACGTTTGGAAAACCTGCTTAGCGAATCGCATGTCGGAGCTGCTAATGAAATATACCTACGGGCGTAAAACCCGCGCGGCGTTCGAGCGGGATTTACGCCCGTAGACTACATATGCTGATTTTCTACTGTTCGTCGGCTCTGTCGGGGCGATAGCGAAGGTCATAACGTCTGAGCTTATTCTCTTCTGATTTTTAAAGTCTACGAACCTCATTTTTGATCCCGTATTTTTTCATTTTAGTTAATAAATATTTATAGTTATAACAAATACTTATTTGACTGGTAAATTTGTCATTTATTGGATTCAAGAGGTGAGTTGGTAAGAAAACGTCGCGCATTACATAATCTGTAAGAAAGAACGTTTGGAAAACCTGCTTAGCGAATCGCATGTCGGAGCTGCTAATGAAATATACCTACGGGCGTAAAACCCGCGCGGCGCTCGAGCGGGATTTACGCCCGTAGACTACATAGGCAGATTTTCTACTGTTTCCTTTGCTCTGTCGAGGCGATAGCGAAGGCCATAACGTCTGAGCTTATTATTTACTCATTTATACAATACGGCTGTTTTATTTTCAAGGCCTTATTATTCAATTTTCATAAATAAATATTTATAATTAGCAATTATTTATTTAACTCGTAAATTTGTCTATTATTGGATTCTAAAGATTAGTTGGTAAGTAATACGTCCCGCATTACATAATCTGTAAGAAAGAACGTTTGGAAAACCTGTTCAGCGAATCGCATGTCGATGCTGCTAATGAAATATACCTATGGGCGTAAAACCCGCGTGACGCTCGAGCGGGATTTACGCCCGTAGACTACATGGGCTGATTTTCTACTGTTCGTCGGCTCTATCGGGGCGATAGCGAAGCATAACGTCTGAGCTTATTCTCTTCTGATTTTCAAAGTCTACATACCTCATTTTTTATCCCGTATTTTTTCATTTTAGTTAATAAATATTTATAGTTATAACAAATACTTATTTGACTGGTAAATTTGTCATTTATTGGATTCAAGAGATGAGTTGGTAAGAAAACGTCGCGCATTACATAATCTGTAAGACAGAACGTTTGGAAAACCTGCTTAGCGAATCGCATGTCGGAGCTGCTAATGAAATATACCACGGGCGTAAAAACGGCGCGTCGCTCGAGCGGGATTTACGCCCGTAGACTACATAGGCAGATTTTCTACTGTTTCCTTTGCTCTGTCGGGGCGATAGCGAAGGTCATAACGTCTGAGCTTATTCTCTTCTGATTTTTAAAGTCTACGAACCTCATTTTTGATCCCGTATTTTTCCATTTTAGTTAATAAATATTTATAGTTATAACAAATACTTATTTAACTGGTAAATTTGTCATTTATTGGATTCAAGGGGTGAGTTGGTAAGAAAACGTCGCGCATTACATAATCTGTAAGACAGAACGTTTGGAAAACCTGCTTAGCGAATCGCATGTCGGAGCTGCTAATGAAATATACCTACGGGCGTAAAACCCGCGCGGCGCTCGAGCGGGATTTACGCCCGTAGACTACATGGGCTGATTTTCTACTGTTCGTCGGCTCTATCGGGGCGATAGCGAAGGTCATAACGTCTGAGCTTATTCTCTTCTGATTTTCAAAGTCTACATACCTCATTTTTTATCCCGTATTTTTTCATTTTAGTTAATAAATATTTATAGTTATAACAAATACTTATTTAACTGGTTAATTTGTCATTTATTGGATTCAAGAGGTGAGTTGGTAAGAAAACGTCGCGCATTACATAATCTGTAAGAAAGAACGTTTGGAAAATCTGTTTAGCGAATCGCATGTCGATGCTGCTAATGAAATACACCTACGGGCGTAAAACCCGCGCGGCGTTCGAGCGGGATTTACGCCCGTAGACTACATAGGCTGATTTTCTACTGTTCGTCGGCTCTGTCGGGGCGATAGCGAAGGTCATAACGTCCGAGCTTATTCTCTTCTGATTTTTAAAGTCTACGAACCTCATTTTTGATCCCGTATTTTTTCATTTTAGTTAATAAATATTTATAGTTATAACAAATACTTATATAACTGGTAAATTTGTCATTTATTGGATTCAAGAGGTGAGTTGGTAAGAAAACGTCGCGCATTACATAATCTGTAGACAGAACGTTTGGAAAACCTGCTTAGCGAATCGCATGTCGGAGCTGCTAATGAAATATACCTACGGGCGTAAAACCCGCGCGGCGCTCGAGCGGGATTTACGCCCGTAGACTACATAGGCAGATTTTCTACTGTTTCCTTTGCTCTGTCGAGGCAATAGCGAAGGCCATAACGTCTGAGCTTATTCTTTACTCATTTATACAACACGGCTGTTTTATTTTCAAGGCCTTATTATTCAATTTTCATAAATAAATATTTATAATTAGCAATTATTTATTTAACTCGTAAATTTGTCTTTTATTAGATTCTAAAGATTAGTTGGTAAGTAATACGTCCCGCATTACATAATCTGTAAGAAAGAACGTTTGGAAAACCTGTTTAGCGAATCGCATGTCGATGCTGCTAATGAAATATACCTACGGGCGTAAAACCCGCGTGACGCTCGAGCGGGATTTACGCCCGTAGACTACATGGGCTGATTTTCTACTGTTCGTCGGCTCTATCGGGGCGATAGCGAAGGTCATAACGTCTGAGCTTATTCTCTTCTGATTTTCGAAGTCTACATACCTCATTTTTATCCCGTATTTTTTCATTTTATTTAATAAATATTTATAGTTATAACAAATACTTATTTGACTGGTAAATTTGTCATTTATTGGATTCAAGAGTTGAGTTGGTAAGAAAACGTCGCGCATTACATAATCTGTAAGACAGAACGTTTGGAAAACCTGCTTAGCGAATCGCATGTCGGAGCTGCTAATGAAATATACCACGGGCGTAAAACCCGCGCGTCGCTCGAGCGGGATTTACGCCCGTAGACTACATAGGCAGATTTTCTACTGTTTCCTTTGCTCTGTCGGGGCGATAGCGAAGGTCATAACGTCTGAGCTTATTCTCTTCTGATTTTTAAAGTCTACGAACCTCATTTTTGATCCCGTATTTTTCCATTTTAGTTAATAAATATTTATAGTTATAACAAATACTTATTTAACTGGTAAATTTGTCATTTATTGGATTCAAGAGGTGAGTTGGTAAGAAAACGTCGCGCATTACATAATATGTAAGGAAGAACGTTTTGAAAACCTCCTTAGCGAATCGCATGTCGGAGCTGCTAATGAAATATACCTACGGGCGTAAAACCCGCGCGGCGCTTGAGCGGGATTTACGCCCGTAGACTACATAGGCAGATTTTCTACTGTTTCCTTTGCTTTGTCGAGGCGATAGCGAAGGCCATAACGTCTGAGCTTATTCTTTACTCATTTATACAACACGGCTGTTTTATTTTCAAGGCCTTATTATTCAATTTTCATAAATAAATATTTATAATTAGCAATTATTTATTTAACTCGTAAATTTGTCTTTTATTGGATTCTAAAGATTAGTTGGTAAGTAATACGTCCCGCATTACATAATCTGTAAGAAAGAACGTTTGGAAAACCTGTTCAGCGAATCGCATTTCGATGCTGCTAATGAAATATACCTACGGGCGTAAAACCTCGCGCTCGAGCGGGATTTAGGCCCGTAGACTACATGGGCTGATTTTCTACCGTTCGTCGGCTCTATCGGGGCGATAGCGAAGGTCATAACGTCTGAGCTTATTCTCTTCTGATTTTCAAAGTCTACGAACCTCATTTTTATCCCGTATTTTTTCATTTTAGTTAATAAATATTTATAGTTATAACAAATACTTATTTAACTGGTAAATTTGTCATTTATTGGATTCAAGAGTTGAGTTGGTAAGAAAACGTCGCGCATTACATAATCTGTAAGAAAGAACGTTTGGAAAACCAGTTTACCGAATCGCATGTCGATGCTGCTAATGAAATACACCTACGGGCATAAAACCCGCGCGGCGCTCGAGCGGGATTTACGCCCGTAGACTACATAGGCTGATTTTCTACTGTTCCCTTTGCTCTGTCGAGGCGATAGCGAAGGCCATAACGTCTGAGCTTATTCTTTACTCATTTATACAACACGGCTGTTTTATTTTCAAGGCCTTATTATTCAATTTTCATAAATAAATATTTATAATTAGCAATTATTTATTTAACTCGTAAATTTGTCTTTTATTGGATTCTAAAGATTACTTGGTAAGTAATACGTCGCGCATTACATAATCTGTAAGAAAGAACGTTTGGAAAACCTGCTTAGCGAATCGCCTGTCGATGCTGCTAATGAAATATACCTACGGGCGTAAAACCCGCGCGGCGCTCGAGCGGGATTTACGCCCGTAGACTACATAGGCTGATTTTCTACTGTTCGTTGGCTCTGTCGGGGCGATAGCGAAGGTCATAACGTCTGAGCTTATTCTCTTCTGATGTTTAAAGTCTACGAACCTCATTTTTGATCCCGTATTTTTTCATTTTAGTTAATAAATATTTATAGTTATAACAAATACTTATTTAACTGGTAAATTTGTCATTTATTGGATTCAAGAGGTGAGTTGGTAAGAAAACGTCGCGCATTACATAATCTGTAAGACAGAACGTTTGGAAAACCTGCTTAGCGAATCGCATGTCGGAGCTGCTAATGAAATATACCTACGGGCGTAAAACCCGCGCGGCGTTCGAGCGGGATTTACGCCCGTAGACTACATAGGCTGATTTTCTACTGTTCGTCGGCTCTGTCGGGGCGATAGCGAAGGTCATAACGTCTGAGCTTATTCTCTTCTGATTTTTAAAGTCTACGAACCTCATTTTTGATCCCGTATTTTTTCATTTTAGTTAATAAATATTTATAGTTATAACAAATACTTATTTGACTGGTAAATTTGTCATTTATTGGATTCAAGAGGTGAGTTGGTAAGAAAACGTCGCGCATTACATAATCTGTAAGAAAGAACGTTTGGAAAACCTGCTTAGCGAATCGCATGTCGGAGCTGCTAATGAAATATACCACGGGCGTAAAACCCGCGCGTCGCTCGAGCGGGATTTACGCCCGTAGACTACATAGGCTGATTTTCTACTGTTCCCTTTGCTCTGTCGAGGCGATAGCGAAGGCCATAACGTCTGAGCTTATTCTTTACTCATTTATACAACACGGCTGTTTTATTTTCAAGGCCTTATTATTCAATTTTCATAAATAAATATTTATAATTAGCAATTATTTATTTAACTCGTAAATTTGTCTTTTATTGGATTCTAAAGATTAGTTGGTAAGTAATACGTCGCGCATTACATAATCTGTAAGAAAGAACGTTTGGAAAACCTGCTTAGCGAATCGCATGTCGATGCTGCTAATGAAATATACCTACGGGCGTAAAACCCGCGCGGCGCTCGAGCGGGATTTACGCCCGTAGACTACATAGGCTGATTTTCTACTCTTCGTTGGCTCTGTCGGGGCGATAGCGAAGGTCATAACGTCTGAGCTTATTCTCTTCTGATGTTTAAAGTCTACGAACCTCATTTTTGATCCCGTATTTTTTCATTTTAGTTAATAACTATTTATAGTTATAACAAATACTTATTTAACTGGTAAATTTGTCATTTATTGGATTCAAGATGTGAGTTGGTAAGAAAACGTCGCGCATTACATAATCTGTAAGACAGAACGTTTGGAAAACCTGCTTAGCGAATCGCATGTCGGAGCTGCTAATGAAATATTCCTCCGGTCGTAAAGACCGCGCGGCGTTCGAGCGGGAAATACGCCCGTAGACTACATAGGCTGATTTTCTACTGTTCGTCGGCTCTGTCGGGGCGATAGCGAAGGTCATAACGTCTGAGCTTATTCTCTTCTGATTTTTAAAGTCTACGAACCTCATTTTTGATCCCGTATTTTTTCATTTTAGTTAATAAATATTTATAGTTATAACAAATACTTATTTGACTGGTAAATTTGTCATTTATTGGATTCAAGAGGTGAGTTGGTAAGAAAACGTCGCGCATTACATAATCTGTAAGAAGAACGTTTGGAAAACCTGCTTAGCGAATCGCATGTCGGAGCTGCTAATGAAATATACCTACGGGCGTAAAACCCGCGCGGCGCTCGAGCGGGATTTACGCCCGTAGACTACATAGGCAGATTTTCTACTGTTTCCTTTGCTCTGTCGAGGCGATAGCGAAGGCCATAACGTCTGAGCTTATTATTTACTCATTTATACAATACGGCTGTTTTATTTTCAAGGCCTTATTATTCAATTTTCATAAATAAATATTTATAATTAGCAATTATTTATTTAACTCGTAAATTTGTCTATTATTGGATTCTAAAGATTAGTTGGTAAGTAATACGTCCCGCATTACATAATCTGTAAGAAAGAACGTTTGGAAAACCTGTTCAGCGAATCGCATGTCGATGCTGCTAATGAAATATACCTATGGGCGTAAAACCCGCGTGACGCTCGAGCGGGATTTACGCCCGTAGACTACATGGGCTGATTTTCTACTGTTCGTCGGCTCTATCGGGGCGATAGCGAAGCATAACGTCTGAGCTTATTCTCTTCTGATTTTCAAAGTCTACATACCTCATTTTTTATCCCGTATTTTTTCATTTTAGTTAATAAATATTTATAGTTATAACAAATACTTATTTGACTGGTAAATTTGTCATTTATTGGATTCAAGAGATGAGTTGGTAAGAAAACGTCGCGCATTACATAATCTGTAAGACAGAACGTTTGGAAAACCTGCTTAGCGAATCGCATGTCGGAGCTGCTAATGAAATATACCACGGGCGTAAAACCCGCGCGTCGCTCGAGCGGGATTTACGCCCGTAGACTACATAGGCAGATTTTCTACTGTTTCCTTTGCTCTGTCGGGGCGATAGCGAAGGTCATAACGTCTGAGCTTATTCTCTTCTGATTTTTAAAGTCTACGAACCTCATTTTTGATCCCGTATTTTTCCATTTTAGTTAATAAATATTTATAGTTATAACAAATACTTATTTAACTGGTAAATTTGTCATTTATTGGATTCAAGGGGTGAGTTGGTAAGAAAACGTCGCGCATTACATAATCTGTAAGACAGAACGTTTGGAAAACCTGCTTAGCGAATCGCATGTCGGAGCTGCTAATGAAATATACCTACGGGCGTAAAACCCGCGCGGCGCTCGAGCGGGATTTACGCCCGTAGACTACATGGGCTGATTTTCTACTGTTCGTCGGCTCTATCGGGGCGATAGCGAAGGTCATAACGTCTGAGCTTATTCTCTTCTGATTTTCAAAGTCTACATACCTCATTTTTTATCCCGTATTTTTTCATTTTAGTTAATAAATATTTATAGTTATAACAAATACTTATTTAACTGGTAAATTTGTCATTTATTGGATTCAAGAGGTGAGTTGGTAAGAAAACGTCGCGCATTACATAATCTGTAAGAAAGAACGTTTGGAAAACCTGTTTAGCGAATCGCATGTCGATGCTGCTAATGAAATACACCTACGGGCCTAAAACCCGCGCGGCGTTCGAGCGGGATTTACGCCCGTAGACTACATAGGGTGATTTTCTACTGTTCGTCGGCTCTGTCGGGGCGATAGCGAAGGTCATAACGTCTGAGCTTATTCTCTTCTGATTTTTAAAGTCTACGAACCTCATTTTCGATCCCGTATTTTTTCATTTTAGTTAATAAATATTTATAGTTATAACAAATACTTATTTGACTGGTAAATTTGTCATTTATTGGATTCAAGAGGTGAGTTGGTAAGAAAACGTCGCGCATTACATAATCTGTAAGAAAGAACGTTTGGAAAACCTGCTTAGCGAATCGCATGTCGGAGCTGCTAATGAAATATACCACGGGCGTAAAACCCGCGCGTCGCTCGAGCGGGATTTACGCCCGTAGACTACATAGGCAGATTTTCTACTGTTTCCTTTGCTCTGTCGGGGCGATAGCTAAGGTCATAACGTCTGAGCTTATTCTCTTCTGATTTTTAAAGTCTACGAACCTCATTTTTGATCCCGTATTTTTCCATTTTAGTTAATAAATATTTATAGTTATAACAAATACTTATTTAACTGGTAAATTTGTCATTTATTGGATTCAAGAGGTGAGTTGGTAAGAAAACGTCGCGCATTACATAATCTCTAAGAAAGAACGTTTGGAAAACCTGCTTAGCGAATCGCATGTCGGAGCTGCTAATGAAATATACCACGGGCGTAAAACCCGCGCGTCGCTCGAGCGGGATTTACGCCCGTAGACTACATAGGCAGATTTTCTACTGTTTCCTTTGCTCTGTCGGGGCGATAGCGAAGGTCATAACGTCTGAGCTTATTCTCTTCTGATTTTTAAAGTCTACGAACCTCATTTTTGATCCCGTATTTTTCCATTTTAGTTAATAAATATTTATAGTTATAACAAATACTTATTTAACTGGTAAATTTATCATTTATTGGATTCAAGAGGTGAGTTGGTAAGAAAACGTCGCGCATTACAGAATCTGTAAGAAAGAACGTTTGGAAAACCTGCTTAGCGAATCGCATGTCGGAGCTGCTAATGAAATATACCTACGGGCGTAAAACCCGCGCGGCGCTCGAGCGGGATTTACGCCCGTAGACTACATGGGCTGATTTTCTACTGTTCGTCGGCTCTATCGGGGCGATAGCGAAGGTCATAACGTCTGAGCTTATTCTCTTCTGATTTTCAAAGTCTACATACCTCATTTTTTATCCCGTATTTTTTCATTTTAGTTAATAAATATTTATAGTTATAACAAATACTTATTTGACTGGTAAATTTGTCATTTATTGGATTCAAGAGATGAGTTGGTAAGAAAACGTCGCGCATTACATAATCTGTAAGACAGAACGTTTGGAAAACCTGCTTAGCGAATCGCATGTCGGAGCTGCTAATGAAATATACCACGGGGGTAAAACCCGCGCGTAGCTCGAGCGGGATTTACGCCCGTAGACTACATAGGCAGATTTTCTACTGTTTCCTTTGCTCTGTCGGGGCGATAGCGAAGGTCATAACGTCTGAGCTTATTTTCTTCTGATTTTTAAAGTTTACGAACCTCATTTTTGATCCCGTATTTTTCCATTTTAGTTAATAAATATTTATAGTTATAACAAATACTTATTTAACTGGTAAATTTATCATTTATTGGATTCAAGAGGTGAGTTGGTAAGAAAACGTCGCGCATTACATAATCTGTAAGAAAGAACGTTTGGAAAACCTGCTTAGCGAATCGCATGTCGGAGCTGCTAATGAAATATACCTACGGGCGTAAAACCCGCGCGGCGCTCGAGCGGGATTTACGCCCGTAGACTACATAGGCATATTTTCTACTGTTTCCTTTGCTCTGTCGAGGCGATAGCGAAGGCCATAACGTCTGAGCTTATTCTTTACTCATTTATACAACACGGCTGTTTTATTTTCAAGGCCTTATTATTCAATTTTCATAAATAAATATTTATAATTAGCAATTATTTATTTAACTCGTAAATTTGTCTTTTATTGGATTCTAAAGATTAGTTGGTAAGTAATACGTCCCGCATTACATAATCTGTAAGAAAGAACGTTTGGAAAACCTGTTCAGCGAATCGCATGTCGATGCTGCTAATGAAATATACCTACGGGCGTAAAACTCTCGTGACGCTCGGGCGGGATTTACGCCCGTAGACTACATGGGCTGATTTTCTACTGTTTGTCGGCTCTATCGGGGCGATAGCGAAGGTCATAACGTCTGAGCTTATTCTCTTCTGATTTTCAAAGTCTACATACCTCATTTTTTATCCCGTATTTTTTCATTTTAGTTAATAAATATTTATAGTTATAACAAATACTTATTTGACTGGCAAATTTGTCATTTATTGGATTCAAGAGTTGAGTTGATAAGAAAACGTCGCGCATTACATAATCTGTAAGAAAGAACGTTTGGAAAACCTGTTTAGCGAATCGCATGTCGCTGCTGCTAATGAAATATACCTCCGGGCGTAAAACTCGCGTGCCGCTCGAGCGGGATTTACGCCCGTAGACTACATGGGCTGATTTTCTACTGTTCGTCGGCCGATCGGGGCGATAGCGAAGGTCATAACGTCTGAGCTTATTCTCTTCTGATTTTCAAAGTCTACATACCTCATTTTTTATCCCGTATTTTTTCATTTTAGTTAATAAATATTTATAGTTATAACAAATACTTATTTAACTGGTAAATTTGTCATTTATTGGATTCAAGAGGTGAGTTGGTAAGAAAACGTCGCGCATTACATAATCTGTAAGACAGAACGTTTGGAAAACCTGCTTAGCGAATCGCATGTCGGAGCTGCTAATGAAATATACCTACGGGCGTAAAACCCGCGCGGCGCTCGAGCGGGATTTACGCCCGTAGACTACATAGGCAGATTTTCTACTGTTTCCTTTGCTCTGTCGAGGCGATAGCGAAGGCCATAACGTCTGAGCTTATTCTTTACTCATTTATACAACACGGCTGTTTTATTTTCAAGGCCTTATTATTCAATTTTCATAAATAAATATTTATAATTAGCAATTATTTATTTAACTCGTAAATTTGTCTTTTATTGGATTCTAAAGATTAGTTGGTAAGTAATACGTCCCGCATTACATAATCTGTAAGAAAGAACGTTTGGAAAACCTGTTTAGCGAATCGCATGTCGATGCTGCTAATGAAATATACCTACGGGCGTAAAACCGCGCGGCGCTCGAGCGGGATTTACGCCCGTAGACTACATGGGCTGATTTTCTACTGTTCGTCGGCTCTATCGGGGCGATAGCGAAGGTCATAACGTCTGAGCTTATTCTCTTCTGATTTTCAAAGTCTACGTACCTCATTTTTTATCCCGTATTTTTTCATTTTAGTTAATAAATATTTATAGTTATAACAAATACTTATTTGACTGGTAAATTTGTCATTTATTGGATTCAAGAGTTGAGTTGGTAAGAAAACGTCGCGCATTACATAATCTGTAAGACAGAACGTTTGGAAAACCTGCTTAGCGAATCGCATGTCGGAGCTGCTAATGAAATATACCACGGGCGTAAAACCCGCGCGTCGCTCGAGCGGGATTTACGCCCGTAGACTACATAGGAAGATTTTCTACTGTTTCCTTTGCTCTGTCGGGGCGATAGCGAAGGTCATAACGTCTGAGCTTATTCTCTTCTGATTTTTAAAGTCTACGAACCTCATTTTTGATCCCGTATTTTTCCATTTTAGTTAATAAATATTTATAGTTATAACAAATACTTATTTAACTGGTAAATTTGTCATTTATTGGATTCAAGAGGTGAGTTGGTAAGAAAACGTCGCTCATTACATAATCTGTAAGAAAGAACGTTTGGAAAACCTGCTTAGCGAATCGCATGTCGGAGCTGCTAATGAAATATACCTACGGGCGTAAAACCCGCGCGGCGCTCGAGCGGGATTTACGCCCGTAGACTACATAGGCAGATTTTCTACTGTTTCCTTTGCTCTGTCGAGGCGATAGCGAAGGCCATAACGTCTGAGCTTATTCTCTTCTGATTTTCAAAATCTACATACCTCATTTTTTATCCCGTATTTTTTCATTTTAGTTAATAAATATTTATAGTTATAACAAATACTTATTTGACTAGTAAATTTGTCATTTATTGGATTCAAGAGTTGAGTTGGTAAGAAAACGTCGCGCATTACATAATCTGTAAGAAAGAACGTTTGGAAAACCTGTTTAGCGAATCGCATGTCGATGCTGCTAATGAAATATACCTACGGGCGTAAAACCCGCGTGATGCTCGAGCGGGATTTACGCCCGTAGACTACATGGGCTGATTTTCTACTGTTCGTCGGCTCTATCGGGGCGATAGCGAAGGTCATAACGTCTGAGCTTATTCTCTTCTGATTTTCAAAGTCTACATACCTCATTTTTTATCCCGTATTTTTTCATTTTAGTTAATAAATATTTATAGTTATAACAAATACTTATTTGACTGGTAAATTTGTCATTTATTGGATTCAAGAGGTGAGTTGGTAAGAAAACGTCGCGCATTACATAATCTGTAAGACAGAACGTTTGGAAAACCTGCTTAGCGAATCGCATGTCGAAGCTGCTAATGAAATGTACCTACGGGCGTAAAGCCCGCGCGGCGCTCGAGCGGGATTTACATCCGTAGACTACGTTGGCGGATTTTCTACTGTTTCGTCGGCTCTGTCGAGGCGATAGCGAAGGCCATGACGTCTGAGCTTATTCTTTATTTTCATTTTTACATCGTCCAATTTTTATTACTTTTGCCTTCTTCTATAATTATAGTTAATAAATATTTATAACTGAACTAAGTTTAAGTGCACTAGGCGCGCTTTTCCTTTATCTTCAGTTATTCAATTAATATTGAAATATTATCATCTTAAAATTTATTTTACTTTTTAACATACACAATCGTATCCAATAATCTTTATTGAATCTTCTATTTATTTTGTTTATTCCTACAATACAGCAATTTGTAGGTTAGTAATTTAACTGTTTACATAACATATTCATAACCATTCATTGTCAACTAATAATTAAATTTGAATTCTTTTTCATTAGACAAAGGGAATTTTAAGTGATTAATATTATATCTGCTTGGTATTTTTATTTTTAATATTGGATAATTTCAAAGTTTGTGATTTTTATTTGGACCAATCAGCTAAAACCTTTACGCAAAAGTTAACGTTATCGTTGACCAATCACTGGCTCCGCTTAAAACAACTTGACCAGTAACAACGGTCCGTGTGCTCGTGCTCAGTCCGGGCAGCCAATCGACGTAGGTCGCTACAGCGCAGACGCGAGCCCCTTGCAAAACAGTTCGCGCAGTTACCGCGTGCAATATTTCTTGACACTTATATTTAGTCGATTGAACAACTATTTTCTTTTTATACAAAATATTGTTCATAAGGATAAGCAATTAGTGTCTGAAATCGATATATTTGATTTAGATTGATAGTTTTACTACATTTGTAGTGATAGTGGACTATAGGAAATAACCTTTTGCTTATCATACGTGATCTTCAACTTGATAGATCGTGGTTAGAGTGAACATCGTGCAATGCCTACTAAAAAGAAGAAGAAGCCAGGGTCTAAAAGACGACTTATAAGACTAGCGTAAGTATAACATTGTTCAAACAGATTAAGAAATGAAGACAATTTCATTTTGTTTACTTTACAAGATCTACCATTAGTTGACCATTGTTTTAATCATTTTGGTTTATCTGCTGGGTAAAAATGTTTGGTGCTGTTTCTTAGTGCATATTTTGTAAAAATAAGTTATTATTTTGTTACATTCTTTTATTAGAAAATCCAGAATTCATCAAATTACATCACCGTATTCACTATTCAGTGCTAACTAAGGATGGTAACTGCCGAAATGAATATGACGAGATCATTCAAAAAATTCGATATGTTTATCCTTTATTGATTTCCTATAATTGTAGTAAATTTCAGATCGTTTGACAACACAGTTACGAAATTATTCAAATTCAATGTTCAGCTGTTTTACACGGGTTCTCATGAAAGTATCTTGCTGAAACATAAAACAGTTAGGTTAAATGTAGCCAATGGTAGGTTTTGGTATAGTTATAGAATTTGTAGCTAATGGCCGTACTACCAAGGTGTTTTTTATAAGTAAAACAATTATTTACAACGTTTCGGACATTTTATTACGTCCCTCTTCAGGTTCTAAATACAACAATTATACAATTATTTTTTACAATTCACAATAACTTAATTTCGCATTAATAAATAAAACTTACATTTAAAACGTATTGTCAGATTCTTTTACGGAAAGTAATCCGTTCGTCACTGCTTACAATTCGGATTTTTCGTCGTATTTATACAGATGTTACGATATGTGTGTGTATAGAAGCGCGTACAATGGTGGGGATGCAATAGACGATTTTCGAAGCGACACAGCGGGTGTGCTATCAGGAGAGTATGTCTAAGTAGAGGGGGGACCCCAACCAATGTTACAAAATTCTCGACCTCGAGCAATCCTACGACAACGTGGGCGTGCGTGGTAACTCTACCTCAGCATGTTCTCCTGTTCTCCTTCACTTGTTGCTTTCAGTATTTTCCTCTTATAAGCACATAAATTGACAATTATTTATTAGAGTGGTATATTCTTTTGGTAAACTATTAATTTCGAATTGTTTATTCATATATCTTGAATAGGGACGTAATAAAATGTCCGAAACGTTGTAAATAATTGTTTTACTTATAAAAAACACCTTGATAGTACGGCCATTAGCTACAAATTCTATAATAAAACAGTTAGGATGCGATTCTTTTGAAATGGTTAATCGAACTTAGAAACTATTGACGATGTAGCAAATATACAAAATGACGTTTGTAAAAAGTTTTAGCGTGAAATACAACGTCGATTCTGAGTTCTATCGCAAAATGTAAACAAAAGATCGAGTTCATCGCTCCGCGTTGGGGTTCGCGGTGAGCAGGGCAGCGCGCTCGATGCGAGGAGACTCCTTCCTCCTGCTCCGCGCGAGCAGGTCTATTCAATAACCTTCTCAAGGACGCTTGCTCACAAAATGAGTTTCTATAGAATCTTATGAAACTTGCAGGGTAGATTCTTATGGTTATTATGTACAACATCAGCAAACTTCAGCAAGCCTAGCAACACCGTTCATGAGATATAAGCTATCAAAGTTAGACAATTTAATACGGTGTCTTATGAAAAAGTCGTGAAAAAATGAACTTTATCATTAATAACGTTAAAAGTTTTCTATAGAATTGAACGAAAAAGATATATGTTACTAATGATGATATTTTGAATAAGCTCTGCAAAATCCAGAAAGCCTAGCATCACCGTTTTCGAGATACAGTTGTAAACTTCGGCCGCGCGTGTCCTTGTGTGCGTGTAAACAAACCAATGGCATTCGCGCGCGCAGCGTGTGTGTCTACACAGACGGAGCGTTTCGATGCGAATGTACACACCGATGAAGCGGTGCCATGTGTACGTGTACAGTCTCGCGTGAAAATTTGAGGGTGAGGGGACTCGAGAGAGCGTTAGGCGTACGACGTTCGACTCTGCGCACTTTTGGCTACGATTGCAATGAGCAAGAGTCCTTAATTTATTGTGTTGTTTCTGATTCTCCTGTTACTTGGAAAAATAAAAACCCATTATTTTATATAAAGAGACGGTGTTTCGAAAGCTTCTTTGGCCTTCCTTTTCAGGCCAATTTATAAAATATTAGTAAACGTAATTGTACGATAAAAATAGACGATTGGGTTTTCACTGTGTAATTATTATTATTATTATTATTATTATTTTTTTTTTCTGTGACTTGAGAAAGAGGGCAACACAAAGCATTCAAAACGTCGCCTTTTCCACTCAATACCAGATTCTGTGTTTTTTCCACCTAACCAACTTTTTGGCAGTTCAGACCACTAATTAATAATGATAAATCATTAAAATAATAATTAAAATAATAATTAATTTAATTATTGAATTAGTTGTGATAAAACTTTTTCATTGATATTATAAATTTTAATTTCACACTAATTGTTCATAACATCTTCAAGCTTATTATACAATATTTATCGCTATACAAATGAAAGAAACAAAGAGACATTACCTTTCAAAGTTATATAAATATTTACAATAAAATTTATTAATTGTGACAAGATTCTAGTCTATCAAAATCATGTCAAATTACGAAAAGTTTACATACTTAAATTTTAATTCTATCAATATAATTTTTTTTAAACGCCGTACGCGAAACACGGTTTCTCATGCTTGTTTTCCGCGTGTGAAACAGCCTATTTTTTCACCGTGTGCGAAACATGTCAACGAGATTTTCAATTGTTTAACGGACTTGACGACAAATGTTTATTACATATTTATCGTGGTTAGGAGTTTGACTGAGACTTATAAGTAACCGAAAAATGAGTTCGGAAAGTGATTCGGATATCGCTTATGATGACACGATACCACCAGTTTTGACTGAAGAAGCAAACGATATTAGTATGAAATTACTGTTTCTCGCTTCGCTCGGGTGACAAATTGTCTCGTCTCGCTTTGCTCGGATAATCATTTTCAAGAAATGATCGTGTTTTGCTCACGATGTATTAAAAAATAGTATACGTAAGATGTGCGTGAACAGGCGATTTTACACTCGTCTCTATTGTCACCCGAGCTTCGCTCAGGCTTGATGTTACATTACATAGATGTTACATTTTTAGATTGGAGATGAGGCGTTTGGTGTCGTATACTCGTATTCTGGGGGTTAGTGGGGTACAATATAAACCAAAACTACAGCGGATCGATGGGCGTATTACTATAATAGCACTCTCTCGAGTTTCCCCACATCACTCTTTAAATTTCACGCGAGACTGTTCACACACACGTTATAGTGCTGTTTCATCTGACAAGGAGTATATCTCAGATCCGGGTCATGGATCTTCACCAGCTCGCAGGATCTTTCTTTTTTTACATTAAAATGAAAGCATGTGCGATACTAGGCCCTAACGCTTTGAGGATTTCTTCGACAATTTCTTTGTAAGTATAACCATAAAATGCTTCCGAAGTGATATATAAAAAAATTTGTCGTCAATCAATATGCGCGATTGCAGGTAGATTTTTATATTTGTTCGAGCATCCTCTGCATCCCCTATACGGAAGAACTTCTGAACGGATTTTAACATCGACAATTTTTTTTATAACCACAAGGGCTAAAGATACTAAAAATTAAAAAAATATCAGAATGTATCGACAGCTGAGCGGAATAAGGTCGTATCTCGGCGCGCGGACGAAGAACGTTGTATCTCGCCGCGCGGCTGAGGAAGATATGTCACAAACTGCTAAAGCGTTCGAATTCGCGACAGAACTGTAAAACTGCTATCATATCACATTCATTAACACATTTGCAGAATTCGAGGGAAATGGTTTATCAACGAGCAGGTTAAGAGATCCGTATTTCCAAAATTTGTTTCGTGCGAGATTCGAGTAAATCAAGAATTTCATCCCACTGTGCGGCAACGTCTAAACCGAGACATACTTTATAAACAACTGTATCTTGAAAATAGTGAAGCTGAGATTTTTGAAATTTCAAGAGAATATTCACAGTATCGTTATCACTAACATAGCTATCGAAGTATCTTTCAAATTTTAACGTTGTAAATTTTGTAACTTACTTTGGGAGCTTATATCTCATTCACAAATGAAGCTAGGCTTTCTGAAATATGTTATGTATAATAGTAATAACAGTCTACCCTGCAAATTTCAAGAATTCTGAAGAAATTCCAATATCGCACTAACCCCCTTAAGGACTCTACATCATGTCATGTGGCGGGGCTAGGCAAGGGGACCTCCTCTCTCCCCGCGGCGATTCCCCGCTCACCGGGGCCCGGACTATGAGGCTGTCTCACCGTCGAGACAGAGCGTTTGGTGAGAGCAAACTCTCTCACCAGGGGCGATGTTTTCAGATGGACTTTAGTGTGGAACATAGGAACGTATGAACTATAGACTCTACGACGTCTATTTGGGTATAAGAGTCTATAGTTCCTACGTTCCTATGTTCCACACTAAAGTCCATCTGAAAACATCGCCCCTGGTGAGAGATTTGCTCTCACCAAACGCTCTGTCTCGATGGTGAGACAGCCTCATAGTCCGGGCCCGGGCACCTCCTCGCGCAGCCTACGAACTGGGTGATTTGTTTACGTTTTCGATTATACTTCTTTCCCAAATGCCTGACAAGCTACCAAGATCCCTCTGCCTTTTTAATTTGTGATTATTTGTCTATTAAAATAAAGATTTTTTTAACTTTATTTCTGCTTTTTTTGTAAGAGATTTCCATCTCATCGCTGATGGTCACGTGCTTTTACCTAATTTACGAAGCATGCACATTAGATGGAAAAAAATACCTTATGAAAAATTAGTAAAATCTCTGGTCGTCATCCTTGCATTTTCATGAAATTTTAATAAATTCTCCAAAATCGAAAATATTAGTACATCTTTATATCACGGAGATCCATTATTTTGATCGGAAGAAATCGTCTAAGGAGACCTATTAGAGTTCGTGTTAAAATGGGAATTCGATATGGATTTATTCAAAAATGATATTGTCAACCATCATAGACTTTTTTCTTTTTTGCAAATCAATCAGATAGAGTCTATTTAGATTATTGTCAAGCTTCAGAGCATTCTATAATTTCTTCCATAAACGACGAAGCCTGCTTAAATTTATTGAGGTAATTATTTTTAGAAAAACATTAACAAGTAACATAAATGTGCAATATATCAAAAATTGAGCATAAATCTTAATTTTCTTACGATTTCTTACTAGTTTTTAATATTTTTTTAATACCTCTTTTTCCAACCTAGTATGTAAAAACCGCTATTCATGGCAGTTTAGCGGGCGGAAAGTGCCTGATTGTCGTGCTAGAACACAAAATCAAAAACTTATTATAACCGATGATATCGGTAACCTATAGCCAATAAAACGTCATGTAAAAATCATATCTTTCTTATTACTAATCTATCTATAGCACTTATACTTTATGTTGTACGCGAGCGTGGTCCTGCGTATTCTATGATCTAACACCGCAAGTATTAATTTATATCATGTGTATAATCATGTGTATAATTGTTTATTAGACGTTACCTTTCTTAGAAAAACGGGATGTGATACGACCAAACAGCTTTATATCGGGATTTCAGAATAAATATTTTTGTCCCTTTAAAGCTGACAAACCAAAATGACTTCTAAACTTAACTTATTTAATATTCCTACAGCAATTTCAGTATACGAATAATATTTGTTAATAACAAATGCTCAAACCAAATATTTTTCATTAACTGGTAATGCTGTTTTTTTTTACAATTTTGTTAATTTTTTTTTATCTGTTTTATTTTAGACGGCAATGTGGCGGAAGGCATGTTTCAGGCGACAAGGTAAAAGAAGATTTGCATGGTATCAATCGTAATTTAAGTGTATGCAATATTGAACAAATAAGTCATGAAAATACTGAAATCAATCAGCAAAGTAAATTTATCAGTAATGATGGATACAGTAATGATATTTATGCGTCAGATACTCATGAGATTTTTATCGCACAAGATGAATCTTTTATAACTAGTACTGCATGTCGTAATAAAGTTAATTTTAATCTTGATGATGCAAATGATGGCAGTGCTTACACAGTATTCAATAGGCCTAACTTAGACTCGAATGAAGATATTTTTAACGGAATAGGTAGTGATTTTAGTGGTTTCAAATTAAATAAAAACTTTTTGGATGGATTGCCGGTTATAGGTCGTCGGATCGTCGACATAAAATATTTTTTTAATTCGTTTAGTAACTTATTTGAGAAACACAATTTTGGTTTCTGCAATGATTTCAGTTTAAATTGTAGTAAGTACAGTAATGAGGGTTTAGAGACACAATTATTATTTCACTGTGATAATTGTAGTTTTGAAAGCTGGGTTTATTCTGAAGAAAAACAAAAAAGAATGATGTCTATCAATAAATTAGCCGTACTTTCTACAATTGTTACGGGTATAGGTTATGAGGGTCTCAAACAAATGTGTGCAGGGATGAATATTTCCTGCATGGCACATTCAACATATGTTAACTATCGTAGAAGTTTAGCACCTATTATAGAGAAAGCAGCCGAAGATGTTATGAAAGAAGCAGGAGAAATCGAAAAAGAAGAAGCAATAAAGAAGGGTGACATTATAAACGGTATTCCTTACATAGAAGTTGAAGGAGACGGTGGTTATGGTAAGAGGACATATAGAAGTGGAAAATTTGATTCCTTAGTTTGCGTTGGGGTACTTATAGGTGTTCAAACAAAGAAAATATTACATATTGAAATAAGGAATAAGTTTTGTTTGATATGTTATAAGGCAGCAAAATCACAAAAAAAAACAGCAATACACAAATGCTACAAAAATTGGAATTATAATAAAAGTTCTAGTAGCATGGAAACAGATGCTATTTTAAAGGGGTTTCAAAAAAGTGTTGGAATTCATGGATTAATTTACAAAACATATGTTGGCGATGGTGATAGCAATACATATAATAGCCTTTTGGATAATGATGTTTACGGAGCCTATGGTGTAAGAGTTGGTAGATTATATTGTTACAATCATCTTTTCAGAAATATGTGTAACAAAATCGTTGAAGCTTCAAGAGGGAAAATGGCTAGAACTGCTGTAATTGGTAATATTGGACAATTTCGACTTTTTATTAAAAAATCAGCTTTTAAAATTCGTCGAGCGATAAGTTTTCATATTAAGCAAAGAAACGAAGAAAATTGTACTGATGAACAACGACAAAAAGAACTTCAACGTGACATTTTAAATGTAGTTGATCATGTTTTTGGACAGCATAAGAATTGCAAAAATTGTAACTTGGATTGTAAAATAACGAAGAAAAAGAAAAATTGGATACCTGTTTTAAAGGCATGTCAAATATACGAACCTATACAATTAGCTGTAAAAAAAGTGAGCTGTTTTTCAAAAAGTTTATTGAGAAAGGTGACAACAAATGCTTCAGAAAATTTCAACTCGATAGTAGCTAAATTTATTGGAGGAAAACGTTGCAATTATGCTTTTTTGGATTCATATCATCTAAGATGCACATGTGCAGCCATACAATATAATACGGGATGCGTATTAACAACACTGAGTAAATATATAGATGAAGATTTAAGTGTTGCAGAAGTAGTAGAAGCAAAAAATCAAGCAAAAATTTTAAAGAATCGCTTGCTACGCGAAAAGCAAGGTAAGAAAAAAAAAAATTATTTTACACGAGGATGATAAATATTACGGCGATAGTCACATGGAACCAGATCTTGCCAAAGAAACATATGATGAATTGGTTCGCCATCACTTTCAACAACTACAAGAAGATGCACGTAATCGCGATGAAATAGAAGCCAATACTAGACAACAGAGTAATTGTGATGAGTGGCACGAAAAACGACGTAAACTTCTTACTGCATCAAAGTTTGGTCCTGTTTGCAAAGCAAGAGCTACCACGTCATGCGTATGTAAAGTGAAAGAGATATTGTATCCCCAAGCGTTAGATTTGCCTCAATTTCAATATGGTCTAGAAATGGAAGCAGAAGCAATAAAGTTAATACAAAAAAAATTACAAATTAAAGTTGAGCCTGTAGGGCTAGTAATTGATACAAATCAACCTTACTTTGCTGCTACTGCAGATGGAATAATAGGTTCAGATGGAATTATTGAGATAAAATCGCCAAGTTCTGTTTCTCATTTAACTCCTACGCAGGCTCTTGATAAAAATCAACGGATCAGAAGTATTTTCAGTCGTGATAACAAAAATAAAATGAATAAAAAACATGATTATTACCATCAAGTTCAAGGCCAATTGCACATTACTGGTAGAAAATACTGTATATTTATCCTTTACACACAAAAAGGCATTAAATACGTAAGAGAAGAGTACGATGAAGCGTTTTGGAAAACAATGGAACCAAAATTAACTACTTTTTATATGAACTGCTTGTTACCTGAAATTATTGATAGTCGTGTTCGTAGAAATATGCCGATAAGAGAGCCTGACTATATTTTACAAGCACAATGCAATAAGGAGAAGCATGCAAAAAATGAAGCAAAACGCAAAAATTTAAAAGATGAAGTCCTCAATAAGAAACGACAAAAAACATGTAAAATTGATTTGTCAAGCTCCGCAGAGGAAATCAAGCAAGATCGATTAAATGCAAATATTTCTATTTGTAAGTTACAAGACCAGCAATCATTTATTCAACAAATGAAGAATGAGTGTTTACAAAAGCACAAAAAATACAACGAAAACGTTGAACAGGAAATTAGTGGCCCTGTTGAAAATTTTTCACAAATGCTGGACGTAGACAATTATAATAACAATTGTAACACAAAAACAAATAGAATGCATGAAATAGTGAATAATGATGAATTTCAGGAAATTCTTGACGTATGTAATTTACGTATTAATGTTGATAACGTTATATCAAAGGTCCTTTGTTTCAATTATTTATTAGAAGATGACGACGTTGAATTTTTTATGCAAATTGTTAAAGAGTATTTACCAGATTTCGAAATTCATTATGTACAACACCTTGTTTATCTGAACTTACTTCAACAAACAAATAAATCAAAGCACATTCAAATCTTAGGTGGAAATAAATTTCAACACTGGATCTGTGCATATTTTGATGGGTCAAATTTATTAGTCTACGATAGCTTGAATCGTTTAGAACTCGAATTTTTTAATTCGCAAGAAAAAGAGTATTTTAAGAAACGTTATCCAAATGTAGTTGATTCTAATATTATAATTATACCTGTCACACGACAGCCAGATATGAGTAGTTGTGGTATTTATGCAGCTGCTTTTGTTACAGACATAGCTTTAGGTAACGATCCCGCACTAATATCTTACAGCAAAAATACTACAATAATGAGAAAACACTTTGCTAACATAATAAGAACTCGTAACCTTATTTCTTTTCCGACTAAGTAAATTATATCAATATTGCATACTTTAATTATCTCGAGTAACGTACATGCATGGTTTACGAAATTTTAATGTTGAAATGTTTAATGTTTTAAAAAATGCTTACTACGCTGAGACTATAACAATGTTCTAATATTTGGTTACTATAAATAAGTATAAAAAAGAACACATATTTATCAAAGTGATAATTAAACACAAATTTTAAATATAAACTGATAAGCATGACCGTTATCAGACAACAATTTAAATACTATTTTTGAATAAAATAGTCAGGCCAAAATTATAAAATATTAATATTATAATTATTATTATTCAGAAGCCCGTTGAGTAAGCCAAGACTGCCGAAAAACGGGGATGGAGGAGGGTCTTCTGTGTGTCTTATTTAACAGGTTCAGTACGGATAATGCATAAGATAAAATACATTAAGTTTATAAAGAATAAAGTAGAATAAAAATGTTTTTAGTTTTAGTTGTTCCTAAGAATTTGTGTTATTGTATTTGATATGAAGAGCATTATGGACATAAGTTTTAGGAGTTTTTTGCTTTGCAACAATCTAAAGTATAGCAAATTTCATGAATAATATTTGGATCATTCCGTATTGAACCTGTTAAAACAATTATATAACTGCATGCGATTTTGCGAGACGTAATTAAAGCTTCTAAGTGATACCATGAAAATAATAGTAATAGTAGATTGTGCAACGAGTGCGGTATAGTTGCCAATAGCGCACGCAGGTGCATTAGCTATTGTCAACATACCGCACTAGTTACACACAATGTTTTTTATCACAATTGCGAGAAAAATGTTTGTGCGGAGATGATATAACCTTTATAACCTCTCTACCATAAGTACACCGTGAGGGCGCTGGAGCGTGCGTTATTTTACGTGCATTATTTTCATAGCACACTGGAGCGTGTTTTAGAGTAAATAACGCTTGCAGTGTGTAATTGGCCATTTAGCGTCCGGAAACCCTTACGCAATATGGCATTTTTCGAGCACGCGTGATAAAAATAACAATAAAGAGTAGTGGAAGAGAAGTTGTAAGACTGAAATATAGTATCAAGAATCTTATGCATGTGTATTTAGTATTTCTGTTTTTCTAAAATAAAATTTTAAATAATATTGCTGCATGATAACGTTATATATGCCACTCCTATAGTAGATGTTTTCTTTTGTATGAAATTATTTTCTTACCGTTTACTAAATATTTTCATATTAATTGGTACATAGGTAAGTTTATATTGTAGTCCAGTAACTGAAAATAATGGTTACATTATTATTAGAAGTTCCTGTTTCAGATCTGCTGAATAAATGAAGAAGCCATATGAAACACCTACGCAATCCCAAAATATACGGTCAAAATATTCAAATTTTCCTCTCAGAATTTAGCCTTTCAACTACAGGAAGCTAAGTATCTTTAGTTGCAATCTACCATAAAGTGAATAGAAGAAGATGTTAAAATGTGGCGTTCCTCGACAACCGATAGCATAATAAAATTGTACAATTATGCATGTAAGTTAATGAGTCAAAACTTTTGTTAAATTTAATTATCGATTATATTATTTGGTGTTTAACAATCACATATAAAATTTTTTAACAATATTTTTTAAGAATTTATACAATTAATTGGTTTATGCGAATCGTATGTATATTCTCATTTTTTTTTTTTTCTTAAAAAATGATGACCAGATGTTGTGTGAAGCATTTAAAAAATGGTTTTTATTTGTCTGCAAGGAAGAGGCGTGAAGATTCGCATCTTCCAATACATTCGAATTTTTTAATTTTTATTATTCTTAACTTATATTTAAAAATAAATAATTAAATCAAAATATAATAAAATTCATTTTTTGCTTTCAAAATATGATCTGTTTATTGTATTATTTAAACTAATCATAATGACAAATTATATTCATAGCCTCAAAAAAAAAAAATAGTACGCCGTCAACGCGTTTGGATTTTGCTATATAGTATAAATAACAACAAAAAGAAGCTGTTCAAAAAAGCCAGCCAAGCGAATCACAACTTTAAACTTGCTATCTACGAGAGTAAATCCCAAGCATAGTTCTAGCCGGGTTTATGCCCGTAGATTGCCTAGACTGATTTTATACAATGTCTGCCGAGTTATTCAAAGCGATTGCCATCAAAGACGCTTCTACGGAGATCGATGCAAGTGTGTGTATGAATGATTTATTTTTATGACTTTTTGATATTTGATAAAGTTACGCTTGAAAAAAGAGCACGCAGAAATTGAAAACAGCGAGCGGCGGAAGGAATACTTATAGAGCTGGTGCCGGGCTGCGCAGTTGCGACATCGTCGGCCCGCTTTGCCGATGCGCTTGGAGGGATTCCCCGAATTGCTGAATTTCTTTGGCTCTCTCGAGCCGTTTCTCAGTTTCGACCAATTCTGCCTGTCGCTGGCTCCGAAAAGATCTTTGCTCACCTTGTCTCTGTATATATTCCTGCGGATGCAATTGGAAAAACGAATCTTTGCCATTTATAGATTTTGACCCACAGAATCGAAATCTCGATATCACAATTTAAAAAAGAACGCAATTGAAACATATAAAAACAGTCTTCTGTTTTATGAATTATTTTTTCTTTAAAATTCAAGTCATTCTATTTAAAATGTTACATATACAACATCTACAACAAACTAATATTCAAAGTTATACATTTTTAAAATTTTGAATTTCAGTTTTTAAGAGATTTTTAACAATTGTTACAAAATTTAACATCTTCTACAAAACAGATAAATAAAATAAGTATAAAGAATGGTAAAGAAACAGCTGTGTAAATTAAATAAAAAAAAGGTAGAATGGTTAGTAATATTTTGTTATTTGTATGTTTTTTGAATTAACATAATTATCTATATATTTATCGTTACACATCCAGTAGATCAATATGTTATTTATGTTAGCCCAAATATAACATTTTAATTTTCGAACTTTTAGAAGAGGAACACAACCTGCAGCCATACATCTATTATTTTTATTATTTCTGTTGAGCTTTCATGATTCATACCACAACCTTCAACAACAATACTTCTAGCAAAATCAGGTCCTGCTATTCGAATATTACCATTTTCATTTAATATTTTACCATAGCTAAAGTGAAAATACCAAGTTCAAAAAACACTGCTTTGTTCCGTAAATAACATTGAATTTGATTTATGTACTCTAATAAATTCAAATTTTTATTAATATCTCCAAATGACTTGCTTTTTCGTAGTAAGTGACGTTTTGCTTTTTTCATACACTTTGAAGTCTAATAAAAATTTCTAATGGTGTATATTCAGGAATTTTTGTTGGCAAATTCAGGGTTCAAAAAATGATGGTTTCTTCCAAATGCCAAATTGCTTCTTTTACAACTTTAAGATCGTGTTTGCCAAGCCTAACTTGTGTTATTAGGGCTTCTACTTTCCATTTATCTTCATTAAGGTTGTATGGGCTATGCTATTTGCGTAGAATGTCAGTATTACTAAAAATTATTAACAATTAAATATAAAACCTTATTTGCTACTTTTTTATGAGATAAGTTTATGGAAATCAATCAAATGAGCAATATAAGTCCCTAAAATAAAAAATTGTATAATAATTTTTAAAGTATTTCGATTTTCAAAAATTTTATGTTCTACGATTTTTTGTAATGGTATTCCAACAACACCAAATCTTTAAATTTTATTTGATTCTTGGTTTTTTGGTCTTATGTTGTTCAGCAAAGAGTTGTTGACAGACCGAGTAACCCAAAAATTAAAAACCAACTTTATATTATAAATAATTAAACATTTTAAAGTGTACAGTCAACTTAAAAAATGAGTTTTTTATTCATAAAACTAAAGTTTAATGAAAATATAGGGCTTATGTTTTATTACTGAGTTAGTGGGTCTGTTGAGAACTCTTTACTGAACAACATAAGTTCAAAAAATCAAGAATCAAATAAACTTTAAAAATTCGGTATTGTTGGAAATACAAGTACAAAATATCTTAGAACGTAACATTTTTGAAAATCAAAAAACTTTAAACATTTTTATGCGATTTTTTATTTTAGAAGCTTAAACTATTGGTATTACACCCTTCAACATAGTTTTATAATAAAAAATAGAAAAACAAGCTCATATAACTAATTATTGGTACTTGAAACAAAAACTAACTTTTGATGCCGATTGTATAGCCAATACAACCTTAAAAGGGCTTTCTCTTTCATTTATATCGTGTACTTGATTGCTTATAGTTCACCAATTTTTTGCTGTAAATATGTCTTTTTCAATTAATATATTGATAATATTTCCAAGTTTTTTGCAAGATCCGGATCTCTGAGTTAGTACATACAGCAGACGTACCGTTCGTTTCGCGCATCAGCTATACCGAATTTGGGAGAGGTGGTCTGCTGTATTTTATTTTGCCGTAAGTACTATACCAGCGCAGCGAAAAATTAGGAGAGTGTAAGTTGCCCCCTGATTTCCGTGGAGCAGCAATACCGAGAAGAGGCGACTGTTGTACTACAGAGGGCATCAGCCGCATCAAAACAAAGGACAACTTTGTGTGTACATTAAGAAAGTAGCCGTACTACCTAGTAGACCAGCGCTTCCGAAATTCTCTCAGTGTAGAGTAGTAATGAAAAAAAGGTACAAAACTTGCAATCTATCAAGTTTTACAACATATTGTATAGTAAATTTGATGCGAGGTTGAAATTTATGAGAAAAAAAAATTCCCGAGAAGGAGATTCGAACCCTCAACCCTCGGATTACGAAGCTGCGCTCCCATCCATTCGACCACTGCCACACTTGTAAATGATGTTTCGACTTGTGTACATATGATACACCGTGTTTTACCGACGGACCTCGCACCAACAAAATTACTAAATTTTTAGTATAACTTAGAGTAACAATTAACCCAGTTCTATTAATTTTTAATAGAAACTATATAGTAAAAATTATTTTCTATTCTTTTAAAATTTAGATTTAAAATTCTTATCATATTATCTACTAAAAATTAATCCTAACTGTAATAAATTTTAAAACCTTTTCTATTAAATTTTAATAGAACTATGATAATAATTAGTAAAAGTATACTAAATTGCTCAAGAGTGTGAGTTTGTCCCATCATTACCTGAGATTCTCATAAGGTATTTTTTCCGTGTACTATAAATTAACACTATTTCTGATAAAAAAGGCCCAAGACTGAATCTGTAGACCAATTTACTCAGTGATATAGCATTTTCAATTTTTGTCATTGGCGTTACTTTTGGAGAAAACTATTAGATCACCGATTTTCTTCCCTTCTTGAAACTCATTTCCTATTTATCTGAGATATATGTTCTCCCACATAAAATGGTTAAAACAGAAGCTCGAGCACTTTGCATCTGTTCATATGTTATAATGTTATCCGAGCAACATCCGTTACACTAAAAGTTATTGCTAACAATCTGGCCTTGTTTTGTACCACCGCCAATAGCAGGCTTAACAGGTAAGGCAGAGCATGCAGAGCACGGCAGAGCAGAGTAGAGCAGAGCAAGCAGAGCAGCTTATTGTGAAAACTCCGTTAGACGCGTTTTTAGCTTTTCTTCGCCTGTAACGTCAAAGTTGGAGTTTGAAAATACCGCGCGACGATATATGCGCGCGCAGATAAACCGGCCAATCAGCGACAATCTATGCCTCATTCGTGATCCGTTCGACTTTACCTTGCAGAAATTGGCAACACTGCCAGCCTCAGGAAATTAGTTCGTTCCCGCTTCTCTTCCCGTTCTTTCCTGTTTGGACCACGAGCCAGAGCGGTTGTCTCCTCAGCAACTTGTATAACTTACGTCTTTCAGAGCTGAGGAAAATTGAAGAAATGGCAGGTAACGTGCAATTATTTGTATGCATGCATTATTAAATATTTTTTTACCATACCCTGCCCGAAAGTGCAACTTTCGCTCCCGGGGAAAAACGCGAATGTGGTATTTTCGGCGGTGGTATTGGCGGCGGCGGCGGTATTTATGGTGAAAAATAGTAACCCTCCACGGGAGTAAAATTGGCCAGACCACATCTCGTGTTTGCCACTCTCCTCTTCGGCTCGGGTGGGAATTTACACGTGTTATAGGCTTTCAAAGTTTTTTCCTTCGTAGGTGCGTATAATATATATCAATGCAACAACTGCGGCAATGCGACTTCCCGCACGCGTAGTGATTGTTGTTGAGCACGAATGCGGGAGACGCCCGCACATGTTGCAAATGATATTTTACGTACTTATAACGTAACTATTGCGGGAATTAGGTAATTGTCATGCACGGGCGAACAACGTGCGATCACCTAATTTCTGCCCGAGGTAAGTAAAACATTATTGTTTCACACAAGGTGCGGGAAATCGACCTTCCGGCAATGTCGTGTGGACAAGTATATTTAATCCACAGTAATTGACTTAAAATACATATAGGAGGACGCACACAACGTGGTGGCGGGAGGCAGAACAGGGAGAACTTTCCTCCTTTGCGTCGAGGCAGAGGAGGGACTTATGCTGAGGTCGCTAGACAGCCGCATCCACCACCACCACCAACACCAAGAAACCAACCGCCAGCGCCAAGAAACCAACCCCCAGCACCAGTGGTAAGAGCTGAAGCCGAGCAGCAACAACCAGCACCAAGATCAGCAGAACCTGTTGCGCCACTTCCAGAGGCTCATAATGAGCACCCACCACCGAATCCACTGCCCCCAGCCAGAGCTGAAGATCCGAATCCGCCCAGAGAGGTACATATTACCTATTTTTATTAAAAGCTGCAAATAAGTAGTCCATTCTGGACTACCGGCCTTTACAGAGTGATTATTATAGCTACACTTGTATATCGTATAGCAGCTATAAATAAAAAAAATTTCTTTGATAAAGTGTATGACATAGCTGCAAATAAATTTAGATAACGAACCTGCTTGATAAAGCTCTTATGCTACTGTTGAATCATATTCATTGCTGTCCTCATTTCAAAATAAAAAGTTCGTTGTTTGTTACACTCATAAATTTATTTGCGGCTATCATATACAAAACACTGGTAGTCCAGAATACTTCAGTTAACTGATGTTTTTTGTTTCCCAACAAACAAGGACAGCAATGAATGATTCAACAGTATAGCATAAGGGCTTAATCAAGCAGGTTCGTTATCTAAATTTATTTGCAGCTATTTCATACACTTTATCAAAGAAATTTTTTTTCTTTATAGCTGCTTTAAGTTATACAAGTGTAGGTATAATAATCACTCTGTAAAAGGCCGCTAGTCCAGAATGTGTATGTGCAGTTATGCAGATCCTTGTTTGTTGGAGAATAAAGAACATGAGAACTAAGCATAAATATTCTGGGCTACCAGTGTTGATTATATGACATAGTTGCTAATAAATTTATGAGAATAACAAACAACGAACCTTTTATCTTGAAATGAGGAGAGTAGTGAATATGATTTAACAGAAGCATAATGACTTTATTAAGAAGGTTTGTTATTTATTTATTTATTTGCGGCTATGTCATGCAGTTTATCAAAGAATTTTTTTTTTGTTTATAGCTGCTATAAGATATACAAGTATAGGTATGCTTATGCTTCTGTTAAATCATATTCATTGCTCTCGTCCTTTCAAGATAAAAGATTCGTTGTTTGTTACGCTCATAAATTTATTTGCAGCTATGTCATATACAGTTCACTAAAGACACTTTTTTTCTTTATAGCTGCTATAACTAGATATACAAAAGTAGGTATAATAATCACTCAGCAAAAAGTCAGTAGTCCTTAATGAGTATGTACAGTTATCCAGTTCCTTGATAATTGTATGTAGACATTCTGGACTACCAGCCTTTTACAGAGTGATTATTATACTTACACTTGTATATCTTATAGCAGCTATAAAGAAAAATTTCTTTGATAAACTGTATGACATAACTGCAAATAAATTTAGATAACGAACCTGCTTGATAAAGTCCTTATGCTACTGGTGAATCATATTCATTGCTGTCCTCATTTCAAAATAAAATGTTCGTTGTTTGTTACTCTCATAAATTTATTTGCAGCTATGTCATATACACTTCACCAAAGACACTTTTTCTTTATAGCTGCTATAACTATATCTACAAGAGTAGGTATAATAATCACTCAGCAAAAAGTCAGTAGTCCTAAATGTGTATGTACAGTTATCCAGTTCCTTTTTTGTTGGAAGACAAAGAACATGAGAAGTAAGCATTAATATTTTAGACTACCGGTGTAGTGCATATGACATAGTTGCTAATAAATTTATGTGAATAATAATCAATGGAACCTTTTATCTTGAAATGACGAGAGCAATGAATATGATTTAACAGAAGCATAAGCATACCTACACTTGTATATCTTATAGCAGCTATAAACAGAAAAAAATTTCTATGATAAAGTGCATTACATAGCCGCAAATAAATAAATAAATAACGAACCTTCTTAATAAAGTCATTATGCTTCTGTTAAATCATATTCACTGCTCTCCTCATTTCAAGATAAAAGGTTCGTTGTTTGTTATTCTCATAAATTTATTAGCAACTATGTCATATACACAACACTGGTAGCCCAGAACATTTATACTTAGTTCTCATGTTCTTTATTTTCCAACAAACAAGGATCTGCATAACTGCACATACACATTCTGGACCAGCGGCCTTTTACAGAGTGATTATTATACTTACACTTGTATATCTTAAAGCAGCTATAAAGAAAAAAAATTTCTTTGATAAAGTGTATGACATAGCTGCAAATAAATTTAGATAACGAACCTGCTTGATTAAGCCCTTATGCTATACTGTTGAATCATATTCGTTGCTGTCCTCATTTCAAAATAAAATGTTCGTTATTTGTTACTCTCATAAATTTATTTGCAGCTATGTCTTATACACTTCACCAAAGACTCTGTTTCTTTATAGCTGCTATAACTATATATACAAGAGTAGGTATAATAATCACTCAGCAAAAAGTCAGTAGTCCTAAATGTGTATGTACAGTTATCCAGTTCCTTGTTTGTTGGAAGACAAAGAACATGAGAAGTAAGCATTAATATCTTAGACTACCGGTGTTGTGCATATGACATAGTTGCTAATTAATTTATGTGAATAATAATAATCGAACCTTTTATCTTGAAATGACGAGAGCAATGAATATGATTTAACAGAAGCATAAGCATACCTACACTTGTATATCTTATAGCAGCTATAAACAAAAAAAAATTTCTTTGATAAAGTGCATAACATAGCTGCAAATAAATTTAGATAACGAACCTTCTTAATAAAGTCATTATCCTATACTGTTGAATCATATTCATTGTTGTCCTTGTTTGTTGGAAAACAAAAAACATCAGTTAACTGAAGTATTCTGGACTAGCGGTATTTTGTATATGACAGTCGCAAATAAATTTATGAGTGTAACAAACAACGAACTTTTTATTTTTAAATGAGGACAGCAATGAATATGATTGAACAGTATACCATAAGGGCTTAATCAAGCAGGTTCATTATCTAAATTTATTTGCAGCTATGTCATACACTTTATCAAAGAAATTTTTTTTCTTTATAGCTGATTTTAGATATACAAGTATAGGTATGCTTATGCTTCTGTTAAATCATATTCATTGCTCTCGTCATTTCAAGATAAAAGGTTCGTTTATTATTATTCACATAAATTTATTAGCAACTATGTCATTTGCACTACACCGGTAGTCTAAAATATTAATGCTTACTTCTCATGTTCTTTGTCTTCCAACAAACAAGGAACTGGATAACTGTACATACACATTTAGGACTACTGACTTTTTGCTGAGTGATTATTATACCTACTCTTGTATATATAGTTATAGCAGCTATAAAGAAACAGTGTCTTTGGTGAAGTGTATATGACATAGCTGACAATAAATTTATGAGAGTAACAAACAACGAACATTTTATTTTGAAATGAGGACAGCAACGAATATGATTCAACAGTATAGCATAGGGGCTTAATCAAGCAGGTTCGTTATCTAAATTTATTTGCAGCTATGTCATACACTTTATCAAAGAAATTTTTTTTCTTTATAGCTGCTTTAAGATATACAAGTGTAGGTATAATAATCACTCTGTAAAAGGCCGCTAGTCCAGAATGTGTATGTGCAGTTATGGAGATCCTTGTTTGTTGGAAAATAAAGAACATGAGAACTAAGCATAAATATTCTGGGCTATCAGTGTTGTGTATATGACATAGTTGCTAATAAATTTATGAGAATGACAAACAACGAACCTTTTATCTGGAAATGAGGAGAGCAGTGAATATGATTTAACAGAAGCATAATGACTTTATTAAGAAGGCTCGTTATTTATTTATTTATTTGCGGCTATGTCATGCACTTTATCAAAGAAATTTTTTTTTGTTTATAGCTGCTATAAGATATACAAGTGTAGGTATGGTTATGCTTCTGTTAAATAATATTCATTGCTCTCGTCATTTCAAAATAAAAGGCTCGTTGATTATTATTCACATAAATTTATTAGCAACTATGTCATATACACTACACTGGTAGTCTAAAATATTAATGCTTACTTCTCATGTTCTTTGTCTTCCAACAAACAAGGAACTGGATAACTGTACATACACATTTAGGACTACTGACTTTTTGCTGAGTGATTATTATACCTACTCTTGTATATCTAGTTATAGCAGCTATAAAGAAAAAAAGTGTCTTTGGTGAAGTGTATATGACATAGCTGCAAATAAATTTATGAGAGTAACAAACAACGAACATTTTATTTTGAAATGAGGACAGCAATGAATATGATTCACCAGTACCATAAGGGCTTTATCAAGCAGGTTCGTTATCTAAATTTATTTGCAGTTATGTCATTCACTTTATCTAAGAAATTTTTTTTCTTTATAGCTGCTATAAGATATACAAGTGTAGGTATAATAATCACTCTGTAAAAGGCCGGTAGTCCAGAATGTCTATGTACAATTATCCAGTTCCTTGTTTGTTGGAAAACAAAGAGTATCAGTTAACTGAGCATAAATATTCTGCACTACTGGCCTTTTACAGAGTGATTATTATACCTATACTTGTATATCTAAAAGCAGCTATAAAGAAAAAAAATTTCTTTGATAAAGTGTATGACATAGCTGCAAATAAATTTAGATAACGAACCTGCTTGATTAAGCCCTTATGCTATACTGTTGAATCATATTCATTGCTGTCCTCATTTCAAAATAAAATGTTCGTTGTTTCTTACTCTCATAAATTTATTTGCAGCTATGTCATATACACTTCACCAAAGACACTTTTTTTCTTTATAGCTGCTATAACTAGATATACAAGAGTGGGTATAATAATCACTCAGCAAAAAGTCAGTAGTCCTAAATGTGTATGTACAGTTATCCAGTTCCTTGTTTGTTGGAAGACAAAGAACATGAGAAGTAAGCATTAGTATTTTAGACTACCAGTGTAGTGTATATGACATAGTTGCTAATAAATTTATGAGAATAACAAACAACGAACCTTTTATCTTGAAATGAGGAGAGCAGTGAATATGATTTAACAGAAGCATAATGACTTTATTAAGAAGGTTCGTTATTTATTTATTTATTTGCGGCTATGTCATGCACTTTATCAAAGAAATTTTTTTTTGTTTATAGCTGCTATAAGATATACAAGTGTAGGTATGGTTATGCTTCTGTTAAATAATATTCATTGCTGTCCTCATTTCAAAATAAAATGTTCGTTGTTTCTTACTCTCATAAATTTATTTGCAGCTATGTCATATACACTTCACCAAAGACACTTTTTTTCTTTATAGCTGCTATAACTAGATATACAAGAGTAGGTATAATAATCACTCAGCAAAAAGTCAGTAGTCCTAAATGTGTATGTACAGTTATCCAGTTCCTTTTTTGTTGGAAGACAAAGAACATGAGAAGTAAGCATTAATATTTTAGACTACCGGTGTAGTGCATATGACATAGTTGCTAATAAATTTATGTGAATAAAAATCAATGGAACCTTTTATCTTGAAATGACGAGAGCAATGAATATGATTTAACAGAAGCATAAGCATACCTACACTTGTATATCTTATAGCAGCTATAAACAAAAAAAATTTTTTATGATAAAGTGCATTACATAGCCGCAAATAAATAAATAAATAACGAACCTTCTTAATAAAGTCATTATGCTTCTGTTAAATCATATTCACTGCTCTCCTCATTTCAAGATAAAAGGTTCGTTGTTTGTTATTCTCATAAATTTATTAGCAACTATGTCATATACACAACACTGGTAGCCCAGAACATTTATACTTAGTTCTCATGTTCTTTATTTTCCAACAAACAAGGATCTGCATAACTGCACATACACATTCTGGACCAGCGGCCTTTTACAGAGTGATTATTATACTTACACTTGTATATCTTAAAGCAGCTATAAAGAAAAAAAATTTCTTTGATAAAGTGTATGACATAGCTGCAAATAAATTTAGATAACGAACCTGCTTGATTAAGCCCTTATGCTATACTGTTGAATCATATTCGTTGCTGTCCTCATTTCAAAATAAAATGTTCGTTGTTTGTTACTCTCATAAATTTATTTGCAGCTATGTCATATACACTTCACCAAAGACTCTGTTTCTTTATAGCTGCTATAACTATATATACAAGAGTAGGTATAATAATCACTCAGCAAAAAGTCAGTAGTCCTAAATGTGTATGTACAGTTATCCAGTTCCTTGTTTGTTGGAAGACAAAGAACATGAGAAGTAAGCATTAATATCTTAGACTACCGGTGTTGTGCATATGACATAGTTGCTAATTAATTTATGTGAATAATAATAATCGAACCTTTTATCTTGAAATGACGAGAGCAATGAATATGATTTAACAGAAGCATAAGCATACCTACACTTGTATATCTTATAGCAGCTATAAACAAAAAAAAATTTCTTTGATAAAGTGCATAACATAGCTGCAAATAAATTTAGATAACGAACCTTCTTAATAAAGTCATTATCCTATACTGTTGAATCATATTCATTGTTGTCCTTGTTTGTTGGAAAACAAAAAACATCAGTTAACTGAAGTATTCTGGACTAGCGGTATTTTGTATATGACAGTCGCAAATAAATTTATGAGTGTAACAAACAACGAACTTTTTATTTTTAAATGAGGACAGCAATGAATATGATTGAACAGTATACCATAAGGGCTTAATCAAGCAGGTTCATTATCTAAATTTATTTGCAGCTATGTCATACACTTTATCAAAGAAATTTTTTTTCTTTATAGCTGATTTTAGATATACAAGTATAGGTATGCTTATGCTTCTGTTAAATAATATTCATTGCTCTCGTCATTTCAAAATAAAAGGCTCGTTGATTATTATTCACATAAATTTATTAGCAACTATGTCATATACACTACACTGGTAGTCTAAAATATTAATGCTTACTTCTCATGTTCTTTGTCTTCCAACAAACAAGGAACTGGATAACTGTACATACACATTTAGGACTACTGACTTTTTGCTGAGTGATTATTATACCTATTCTTGTATATCTAGTTATAGCAGCTATAAAGAAAAAAAGTGTCTTTGGTGAAGTGTATATGACATAGCTGCAAATAAATTTATGAGAGTAACAAACAACGAACTTTTTATTTTGAAATGAGGAGCAGCAATGAATATGATTCACCAGTACCATAAGGGCTTTATCAAGCAGGTTCGTTATCTAAATTTATTTGCAGTTATGTCATTCACTTTATCTAAGAAATTTTTTTTCTTTATTGCTGCTATAAGATATACAAGTGTAGGTATCACTCTGTAAAAGGCCGGTAGTCCAGAATGTCTATGTACAATTATCCAGTTCCTTGTTTGTTGGAAAACAAAGAGTATCAGTTAACTGAGCATAAATATTCTGCACTACTGGCCTTTTACAGAGTGATTATTATACCTATACTTGTATATCTAAAAGCAGCTATAAAGAAAAAAAATTTCTTTGATAAAGTGTATGACATTGCTGCAAATAAATTTAGATAACGAACCTGCTTGATTAAGCCCTTATGCTATACTGTTGAATCATATTCATTGCTGTCCTCATTTCAAAATAAAATGTTCGTTGTTTCTTACTCTCATAAATTTATTTGCAGCTATGTCATATACACTTCACCAAAGACACTTTTTTTCTTTATAGCTGCTATAACTAGATATACAAGAGTAGGTATAATAATCACTCAGCAAAAAGTCAGTAGTCCTAAATGTGTATGTACAGTTATCCAGTTCCTTGTTTGTTGGAAGACAAAGAACATGAGAAGTAAGCATTAGTATTTTAGACTACCAGTGTAGTGTATATGACATAGTTGCTAATAAATTTATGAGAATAACAAACAACGAACCTTTTATCTTGAAATGAGGAGAGCAGTGAATATGATTTAACAGAAGCATAATGACTTTATTAAGAAGGTTCGTTATTTATTTATTTATTTGCGGCTATGTCATGCACTTTATCAAAGAAATTTTTTTTGTTTATAGCTGCTATAAGATATACAAGTGTAGGTATGGTTATGCTTCTGTTAAATAATATTCATTGCTGTCCTCATTTCAAAATAAAATGTTCGTTGTTTCTTACTCTCATAAATTTATTTGCAGCTATGTCATATACACTTCACCAAAGACACTTTTTTTCTTTATAGCTGCTATAACTAGATATACAAGAGTAGGTATAATAATCACTCAGCAAAAAGTCAGTAGTCCTAAATGTGTATGTAAAGTTATCCAGTTCCTTGTTTGTTGGAAGACAAAGAACATGAGAAGTAAGCATTAGTATTTTAGACTACCAGTGTAGTGTATATGACATAGTTGCTAATAAATTTATGTGAATAATAATCAACGAACCTTTTATTTTGAAATGACAAGAGCAATGAATATTATTTAACAGAAGCATAACCATACCTACACTTGTATATCTTATAGCAGCTATAAACAAAAAAAAATTTCTTTGATAAAGTGCATGACATAGCCGCAAATAAATAAATAAATAACGAACCTTCTTAATAAAGTCATTATGCTTCTGTTAAATCATATTCACTGCTCTCCTCATTTCAAGATAAAAGGTTCGTTGTTTGTTATTCTCATAAATTTATTAGCAACTATGTCATATACACAATACTGGTAGCCCAGAATATTTATGCTTAGTTCTCATGTTCTATATTTTCCAACAAACTAGGATCTACATAACTGCACATACACATTCTGGACTAGCGGCCTTTTACAGAATGATTATTATACCTACACTTGTATATCTTAAAGCAGCTATAAAGAAAAAAAATTCTTTGATAAAGTGTATGACATAGCTGCAAATAAATTTAGATAACGAACCTGCTTGATTAAGCCCTTATGCTATACTGTTGAATCATATTCATTGCTGTCCTTGTTTGTTGGGAAACAAAAAACATCAGTTAACTGAAGTATTCTGGACTACCAGTGTTTTGTATATGACAGCCGCAAATAAATTTATGAGAGTAACAAACAACGAACATTTTATTTTGAAATGAGGACAGCAATGAATATGATTCACCAGTAGCATAAGGGCTTAATCAAGCAGGTTCGTTATCTAAATTTATTTGCAGTTATGTCATACACTTTATCAAAGATCCTTTTTTTCTTTATAGCTGCTTCAAGGTATACAAGAGTTGAGGCCTCTAGATGAAAAAATGATCAAGGAGGTACGACGACACAGATACACTAATAATATGGGTTACTATCCTCTCTTAAAAAAGTGATGGAGGAAATCTGTCATCACAATAAGACTGTTTTGATTGGTTGTTGCTGGCTCATTTGATTGGTCTACATAGAATAAGCGCCAAAATCGAGTATGTTTGAATTTTGAAGATTGGATTCTTGACTTTGAATATTTAAAACTGAATAGTATAAGAAAAATTTCATGATTTTATTTATGAGACTTACGTTATTATCGTATAATTTAAACTATTTAAAACAAACTTTTAAAATGAAACTTGATCATGTTCATAACCTCAAAAATAAAAAAACAAAGAGATAAATGATACGCGCGAAGCGCGCTAAAAGTAGCTAGTATCTATATATAGAGGAACAGTGAGGAACAAAGTCATTTGTATCTTACTGTTCCTGGTATATATAGATGTAGTAACCGATGTTATTCGTATATCTGTGGCTTTGTACCTCTTTGATCCTTCTCTCATGTCGAGGCCTTAAGGACGCTACAGACAAAAAGAAAAAGTTACAGATACAAAATTTAACATGGGTTAGTATATCTATCTATATATATGAGGAACAGAAACAGCTAGGAGATGTTCCTCATATATATAGATATACTAACCCATGTTAAATTTTGTATCTGTAACTTTTTCTTTTTAGGGGCAATGTACATAAGCCCCGTTCCGCGCTGCTCTGCTCTGCTCTGCATTGCTCGGTTCTGCTCCTCTCCGTTCCGCTCTATTCCGGTTTAGAATTCTGAAACAAGTAAAGGTAAATCGCTTACAAACGGAACTGAATTGAAATTGGACCGGGTTTGCACAGAACAGAGCAGAACAGAGCAGAGCAGAGCAGAGCAGCGCGGAACGGGGCTTATGTACATTGCCCCTTACGTGTAGCACCCATTAGGGCGAATCCAGACTATACCCCCTCCCCGTATCCGTACCCCGTATCCGTACCCCGTCGAATTTTCTCGTAGAGTTGGATATCTCACAAAGTCTATGGTCCTCGAAGATATCGATAATGAAAGGTAGAAGCGGATCATTATCGATATCTTCGAGGACCATAGACTTTGTGAGATAGCCAACTCTACGAGTAAATTCGACGGGGTACGGATACGGGGAGGGGGTATAGTCTGGATTCGTCCTTATGTACAATAATGCAAAAGGGCGATAGTCCGGAATATTTATGCTGTGTTCTTTGTTTTCCAACAAACAAGGAACTGGATAACTCTACATACACATTCTGAACTACTGACCTTTTGCAACCGTTACATTTAATTAAATTAATACATTTTTATGTTTCTAGTATGAATATGAGGGAGAACAAGAGGAAAATTATTATGTAGGTTATAATGTTATTTATATAATTCAACAAATTTCTATATTTTTCTAATTTTTCGTTATTTTATTTCAGAATGATTATTACTACAATAATTACAATAAATCGAACTACAATTCATATAGTGTAAGTATTAATATTGTAATTTTTATATAATATTTAAATATGTTTTAAAAAATTTTATCATATTTTCAGCGGTCAAATTGGCGTGGTGGACGCGGTAGAGGAAACAGTGGCTATAATTATAATAATTCCCCCTCGTACTCGCAGTTAACAAGGGAAAACGAGGAACTGAAGCGCAAAAATGAAGAGCTTGACAAGGTAATAATAATAATTTTGTATTTGCCATTATTATATGGTGTATGTGTGACTTATGAGTGAGTGAGTATCAGAGTATTTGCGTTCGTGTATTATAAATAAAACTCTTTTTTTTTATCTAAGTTGAAAAATATATTTAAATAAATCTAAGCAGGGAGACTGATTAAATTAACTAAACTTAAGTATATTTATAAACTCAGTCCTTTCTGTTTCATTTTATTACATCTCCTTGTTCTCCACTTTCTGCCTGTGTGTGCGTGTGCTACTTTATTTGTGTTTTCAAGAGTTTTTACCTAATTGAACTAAATGTCACTTTCTTTTTCTATTTGTCTGCTCTTAATTAATCTCCCCAATCGGTGGCGTCTCTGGACTTTCCTTTATCTAACTTTCAATTACTTCTCTCCATCTTTTTCTACCTTCCCTTATTACTCTCCTCTTTCTTCTTTTACCTTCTATCTCTTCCTTTCTTGAGACCAAACTCTTCTCCCCTGTACCCACTTTCCTCTCTTTTGCTTCCTCTCTTTCTCCAGTCCATTTTCTATTCTCTCCCCTGTTCTGTCTGCTCCCACTGCTTCCGCATTGTTCTAATTTGATCTTCTCCGTCCCATCTTTCCTTCAACGTCTCTCCCTCCTCTGAAGAGGTGTTAATACCTCGTTAAGAATAATTATGTCCTCTGCATGTACCTTCCCTTTTCTGGTCATCATAAATTCTTTCTCTGAGGCCGACTCGAATACTGTAACCACCACACTTATTCTACATTTTTAATTCATCTTACCTCCACCTTCGCTTGATTTTTAATCCACTCCTCGATTCTTTCTTCTCTGTATCACCAGCCTGTCTGTATAATTATTGTTCTGCTCTTGTCTATACCTCTAATTCCTTCAGGCATCCCGCTTACACCTCACTTCTTCCTTCTTTTTCCGCATTCCTCCTTCCTTCACCTCTGTTTTTCTCCCTTTCTTTTTTGAAATCCACTTTCAGACAGTATACCTCCTGCCACAGCTTTTAAAATTCCTCTCTTTCCTTCCTATCGCTTCCTCAATTTTTTTGTTTCTCCTCCATTCTTCTTACCTCAATTACTAAATCCTCCATCTTATGTTTCATTTTCTCCAATTCTCTCTCCATCTCCTTGATATTTATTTTCTATTTATCTCCTCCTTCAGCATGTAAAGAATGTATCTGCTTGAATTTTTCCTCTTCCCCTTTCTCTGCACTTTTCCTTTCGCTTTTACTTCATTCCCTGCCTCTCTCCTTAATGAATCTAGCTCTCGTTAGAATCTCCTTTCTTTTTGTCGTAACGGTTAAATCTTTCTCTCTACACACAGACGCATTATTTTATATATGTAATATTGAAAATATTTAAAATTTTTACAGGAATTGGCTATCTATAAGAAGGCAAGAAGCGAAGAGGAGACAAGGCGAAATATTAGAAAAGCGGTTGAGGAGAGCTTAAGGATCATGCATCAAGCTCCCCAATTACCCCAACTCCTACCTTTTCAATGGATGGGAGGGCGCCAATGAATATTTTATGTATATAACCTTATTTTGACACTATTTGTAATAAATTAGTAACAAACAATAATATAAACTTATTTAAATAAAGAAAATTTGATATCTAAACACTCCCTGTCTGCAGCAGCACCTTCGTAAATGTCTGCAAAATGCGCTTCGGTAGGTACATAGAATACATAAACTACCTTATTCTGTATATAAAGTGACACAAGAGTTACGTTCTTTTATGAAACACTGGACTGGAATTTTCACTTAATTAATGGCGCTCTGATTATCAACGTGGAGCATGACTTAATCAGTACACGGCCGTTGAATATTATCATATAGGTATAATTATCTGAGCAAAATGGCTTCTCTCGCAACATACTCCGCTTCGGTACTACTCAGCGTAACAATTTTCAATTTAAACACATACCCGAATGTATATTTTCGAGTATTGAAATTGCAAAGTCCAAATCACAATAACCGAGCTATCCTATACTGAAAAAGCTCCGATGATTATCAACTGATTTTCACCCGTAAAGGATGCTGATATTATCATTTATTATTAATTATAATTATGAAATTATATTACTGAAATACGGGAGTTACGTAGACGGGTAACTATTTAAAAAATTCTTAAACCCAAGTAGTCGGAGGACACAACGTCAACTCAAATAAGATCGAGAGTTAGGTAGACGTGTGACAATAAACAAGACTATTATTTAAATGATTCTTAAACCAAAATAACCAGGTGATGAACCGACCACTCCAGTAGGGGGTGACGTAGACGTGCAACATTATGCGAGATCTGTAATGAAAAAAAAATGTCAAACCCAAGTAGCTGATAGATGCAAGGTCTACGCAAATAAGGGATCGTAGACGTGGGACAGTAAGTATTGTCAAGAGCCAAACGAGGAAAAGCCAGTTTCGCGCAAAAAAAGCCAAAAATATGCCCATGTCTTTTTTCGCGAGAAACTGGCTTTTCTACGTCTGGCTCTTAAAAGTTGGCATTTCTTCGTACCGCACGGAGAAATATCATTCATAAATATAATTCTCAAATATCATTCGTTTAATTAATAACGAATTATTAATTCATTATTATTATTAGTTAATAATAGTTTAAATTATTACAAATTATTAATTCATTTTAAATAAGTATCATTCAAAATTATTTGAAACTGTTTAAAACTATTTAAAACTCCTAAAAACTGATAATAACTCTCAGTTATATTAGAGTTTTTAAATGTATTTTTTTTTTTCAAAAAATGTTTTTAATAACAATTGATATCTCTTAATCCGGCTCTGGATCATTTAATCATTGAAAATAATTCCTTTTTTTACCTATTTATGCATGTGATTCTTGATATAACAAATATTTGATATATTATTAATAATGACAATAGTAAAATATCTACAAAATAAATTACTTTTAGTTTGCAACTTACCATATGATTACCAATAAAATGATAACAAAAAATCATATAATCTTTTCAATAATCAATACTTTCTCTTAAATCAAATTTTTCGTAAACGAAATGATAAAAATTTATCATAATTACTTGTAATACCAACAGATTAAATCCGCATTGAAATCGCCAATCATGAAATCATTTTAATCAAACGTCACTAAAATTTCCGTAAATAACCCCGACTAATATTCGTGATTTCGGTGTTGTCTCTAGGCGTTCTCGATGGCTCTTTGTTCAAGAGACTCATATACCGTTTGTTAATTAATAATATTAAATTATAATATAATATTATAAATTTTATATATATATATATAAATAGTTCATTATTTCTGGTAGAGACTATGTATACCGTTCGACTAAAGAAATTATCCTGGGGTTAAAATTATAACGCTGCATGCACAGAAAAATAATATAATCCCGGAAATAACAGCGATTTAACAGTATAATATATAACCGTTGCAGATAAATATATATATATATATATATATATATATATATATATATATATATATATATATATATATATATATATATATATATCAATAATTAATTATTATAAATAATAATAAATAATATATAATTAAAATTATACAATTACAGCAATGCAGCGCGGCGCTTATGCACATTCTGTTGGATAGCAACGCTGATTGGTGAATACTTAAATGTCCAACAAAGCAGAGCGCCATTCAAAACAATGATTATACAGCAGCGCAGCGCGGCGGCTTATGTATATAGTCCTAATTCAAGCGCGCGCAACCCGGTCATCTCGACGCGGGGGCAAGCGCCAGTTCTTGGTTCGAATTCCATGCTCTAATTGTACAGTCACATTTGTGCCAACCTACAGTGGAGAAGAACTGTGCAGTTGGAGTTAAGAGTTGGAGACTTTGTTTATCGTAAGGCATAGATATAAACGCTGTGTTTTCCGAGAATAAAAAGTAATTTTTACATTATATCCTGTGTGACATACAGAAGATCGTTGCTAACATTCAGTTAGACGCTGAGTTAAGTATTTCATACCGGCATTTTATACTGCAAACGTGTTGTATACTACACTAGTTTTGTAGTGTATTTATTAATCATAAAATATTTATTAGATATACATATACCTAATATATTATACTAAAAATAGTTTCGTGGCACAAACGCAAACATGCAGAGGTAAGTTTTTCATTTTCAAATATTCCTTTGAACGAGTTTAATACGCTTCTTAGGTATAACTTTTTTCTTGTTGCTTTAAAATTATAAATTTATCAATCCTTTACAAAGGACAGGACCAAAATATGATGATATAACAGTTGAAATCAAGAACTGTTCCATAAATAATGCTGTCGAAATTATCAAAAAGAATCCAGCAAAATATCAACCGCACTCGTTATTGTTGGTGAGCATAAAATTAATTTAAACTTGAGATTGACTCGTAAGATTGCTTGTATCTCTACTTCATTGTAGCCATCTTTTTTTCTTAATATAAAAAATGGTAGTGCTTCATCAGAGAAGGTGCATTTATTACATTAAACGTAGTGATTATAAAGTTGTAATTATAAAATGGTGGGAAACCGAATGGCAAAAAAGTCTCGAAAAAGCCTGTTAAGGAGGTTCGGTCGTATTATGCTGCGGGGTCCTCGCGCAGCCAACAAACTCGGCGGTTTGTTTACGTTTTCACCTACTACTTCTCAAATGCCTTATAAGCGACCCAGATCCCTCTGCGTTATTATTCTTTGATTATATTTCTATTAAAATGAACGTCTTTTAACATTATTTCTGCTTCGATAATAAAAAGATTTTGTATGTTCAAAGGTCACATAACCTCACTCCCCATAAGAGCCTATGTTAAAAATTCGATTTTCAAGAATTTTTTCTCGAAAAAATATGACCAAAAAAACCGCTGCCAATTCATTGGCTCGTAGCTTCCTCCAAATTAATATCGTTCCTATATGTATAGTATATATTTTAAATATAAAATATATTTATTCATTATACTTTATTTTTCAATGATTTAATAGTTCAAAAATAATAATTTAATATTTGAGAAATTGAATATTTTTTGGTATCTAGCGTATCCGATTTAATTTCATATTTCTTACCAAGTTTGCTGTCAATTAACACTCAATGAAAAACAAAGCAAGTAAACAACTTTGCGCTCGTATGTGTCATTTCCATTTTATAGTAACATATGTACATACTTATAAGACCGTTCCAGAAAATACGTTTGAAAAAGAGTACTGGAAACAATTTATTGATTTTTAATCTCGAAATATCTCTGAAATTTATAAGCTAATTCTTTTACTAACAATTACGATATAATAAAAAATATAGAAATTCGCATCTCCATCAAATTTCAAAGTAATTAAATATACCTGGTTGTGCGATACAGAAAGTTATTTCCAAGAAATACCAAAATTTTAAATCATCAAATTTTGCAAAAAAGCCATTCATACATAATCTTGTAGCAAAATTTTAGCATAGGTCATTGCCTATCATACGTATAAGCAAAAATAGATTATAAATTTCCAAGCTCTGATACATTAATTCATGATTGAAACAACCTTATATCTTTGAAAAATATTGCATAAAAATTTCAATCTAAATATCTCTAAAAGGTAAGGAGACAATTCTTTTACATAGCGGATTTATATATGACAAACATATAAACTCTACATCCACAATATTTTAACATGATTAAACCAATTTGATTTCTCTAGTTATGGCATGCGATCAAAGAAAATGACTCAGCAAAAATACGAAAATGTTAAATATAAAATGTTTCTAAAAAGTAATCAGACGATCTTGATCCAAATTCGCCCATATATTATCTATATCTTATACAAAATTGTCTGTAAATTTTTGGGCTCGTACATGCTTTTAAGATATTACGATCGGTAAAATAGATTAACAAAATTTTGCCTCAAATATCTCCTCATTGGCTTATGGACCAATCCCCTTTTCCCAAAGAAACAAGGACCGAAAGATAGTGAAAATGTACTCCCTACAAGAAATTTCCGAAGCGATTAATCCAGTTTTACTCCATACAACATGCGAGATAGAAAACTCATGTATTGCCATTTTTATCTTTTGCTACTCAAACGGGCTAGCCGACATAATTTATTCAAATTTGTATAGATTATCACTATTTATATTTAACATTATCATGATTTTCAGCACTTTTTGTAATTGACGTGTTTCGTTTGGGAGTTATGTAGGCTTATAAAAAAACACGTTTTTGTTGATAAAGAAAAGAATCGTATTAGCTATGTAGAGGTATTTTTATCATCCTCTTTCGACCGACTTTTTTGGGCAACGAACTTGATCTGAAGATATATAAAAGCTACATCTGTGCCATACCATTTCAGACGATTGGATAATATTTGCTCTTGTTATCGTCCCGACAACGAAAACGCAAATTTTTTTCTTAAATAATTTTCACTAAAAAACAAATGAAGATAATCTTTTGGAAATTTACAACCACATATAGTCTTCAATTAGTGTAATAACTGGTTGTAAATTTCAAAGTCGATAAATAAATGGCCATTTTTGAAATTCATTTATGAAATTTAAAAGTTTTCAAGTAATAACAAATGACAAAGTAGAAGATATTTTAAATTTAAAAGAAAAGAAAAATATAGGTAATTTAAATACCTTTCAAGAAAAGTTTATTATATTATCATAATAATGGCTGTAAGATATGGATGAAAAAATAAAAAAAAAATAAAAATTCAAAAAATCGTTTTTTTGGTTTATAAAACAAAAAGAAATCAATAAAAACTTAAATTCAACAGAGTACCTTTCTTTTCCCGCAGAGACGAAGAGAATAAAGCTTTACCCGACGAAAAATTGAGATTGTGATTCGTTTCGGAGATATGAAAAATTTACACACACACACACACACGCACACGCACACGCGCACACACGCACACACGCACGCACGCGCACGCACACACGCACGCATCAGCTAATATACACATATATCGCCTTAAAACATATTTTTCAACATTTTTATTTGAAAAATTTTTTCACCGTTACAAAGCTTTCCCTATTAGAAAAACCAAAAACGAATTAAAATGAGTCCCACTCGGTCCAAATCGATCGCGTAAAGATCCGGAGATAATGCGGTATATAAATAAACACGCACATACAGACATTTTCTAAAATCATAGTGATACAACCTTCTAACATAACTTTAATCATGTTTCTAGAGCAATTAAACGAAACTTAAAATTTGACTATTATAAAACTTCCTCTAGGAGGAAGCAATACTGAACAAATTCATAGTAATATTCCGTCAAATTAAAGAACAATATATAAAAATTATAAATTTTCTCTGCATTTTGATGTAATTACTGAACCTTAATATAATAAAAGAAGTTACCTTTGTAAAGTTTCATTAAAATTGGGGACCAAGACTCGCACCTTTGTCCTTCCCAAGGAAGTGAAAGATGTGATTCTGTCTAAAAAACAATGGCATTTTTAATTTTCCAAGTTTTGTATATGTAGTTATGACTAACAAGGAGGACCAAAGAGGTTAGGAATCCTCGAATTTTGATGAAATACAACTTTAAGAAACAGAAATCAATAAAAATTAGTTTGAGGAAGGTACGCGCCAATGTAAATGGATTGGCAGCGGTTTTTTAAATTGATTTTACTTAGTGGAATTTGATGCTTATACTTTATAAAATTAAAAAAAATGTAATACTATTTTACGTTATATTCAAAAAACTTTATTGTATTCTTGCAGTTTCGAGGAGTTAGTTGACGCTATTCAGATCAATTTGAAAAATTATATACAGAAATTGAATCGAGCTGCGGAAAAATGATAATAAGAAAAATTGCTAGTCCACTGCAGAACGCTTACTCAAGAAAGTAGCTGGTGGAGTGATATTACAATCAAAATGTAGCAATCGAGGATAATATAGAAAATTTAATTTTGTTAAACCGCATTTAAATGAAAAGGAAATGAATTAAATTAAGTCGATAATGAAGAGAAACAATGGCAGGCATGCGTAGAATGCTATAAGAACTTATATTTTGAGAATAGCAAAAGAGCGTCACGCTTACATTCGGGACATTGAAATAGAACCTGACGAAAGTAGTAGTTTACTTTGCGAACATCCAATCTCACATCAGCACTAATCGTCGAAGAGAGGAATATAGAGGAAATAGCGGGGATAACACATCCATGCCATTACATTGGCGAAAGAAAGAGGATGTTTTACTGCTCATCATGAAGAAGATGGAGGGTTGAGTACACTTAATCTTTTGAAATGTGGCAATCCGAAGCTATGGTTTATAATAGACTACCGATGGCGAGCTAAAATTGAAAAAGCGATAGCAGATTATTTAAGAAAACAAAAGCCAGGGAGTATAGTTTGTGATCAAGTATTTAAGTATAAGATTTATTTAATATCTCCGAATCTATTTGAATAATTAAATATGCATATTCAGGTACCTTAATTCAAAATCTTACAAGGGGATTTATTCTTCATCCGCAAAGGACGTACCATTCTGTAATAAATATGGGAAGAAACATTGCAAGAAAGCGATCAATTATGGCTGTAATGAGTGGAATGATGGCTACGAACTGCCCATGTGTTGGAAGAAAGCGGCGCTGAACAAAGGATAAAACAAGTAAAGTAATAACATGTAAAGCATCTAGAGACTTTATAGATACAATTGTAGAGAATTATTCATTACTGTAAAAAAAACTTGAAAAAAACATAAGCAGATAATACATATTAAGTTTTAAATGTTCTATCTGCGATCGGATGTTTTACATTAATGGAAAATCTTTGAATACACATGCTCTAGTCCATTCAAGTGAAGAGAGAAAAGAATGTGACGTTTATCCAAAAAAAGCCCTTCGCTTAGATGCTCACAAAAAAGACGATACCACAGAAGTAAAATAAAATGCAATAAGTGCAACAAAATGATTAACGAAAGAGTAACTCCAAAAATATAGTTAAGCATACCATGTCAAATGAAATGTTCAAATTTTGCTCAAAATATTTTACTAATCAACGTTTCATTCGGTCATTTTGTTACTACATGAAAAGCAAACATTAGAAATTTTTTGGTCAAGTTGACTTGATTTTGTACTATTTTAACTATTCAGAGGAAGCGTTAAATGGGGTGAGGTGATAACAGTAAGATATAGATCATCTTTTTCCTTGCATGGTGCAAATAATTTAATAATAATTGACTAATCATGATTTGAAAAGGTTGATGGTAAAAGTAATTAATGTTACTGTCGGGTTGTGTATTAGTCTGGTGTGAAAAAATATTTAATGATTTATCATTAACAAATATTTTAAAACTTGAAATTTTAAAATTAAATATTTGAAATTATAAATTAATTATAAAAAATGAAAAGTTTAAAACAAGGATCTTTAATATTTGTTGTACATGATTGTATAATATGAATTTTTAGTTGAGCGTAATGGCTAATTGTAATGATGATTAAATCAATTTCAAATAGAACGGCACGACTAAAATGTTT